>BGPR01029026.1:2768-19550 GCA_013235015.1 Araneus ventricosus | reverse complement strand
AAAGTACCCAGAAGTAAAAGGAGTAGACAAAATTTAAAAATTAGCTAGCTTTCCAGAATACTATTGTTTTTTATACGGTAAATCCCAGTTTTTGGCAGCTAAAATGAAATAAAATTTAATTTTTTCCGCCAACAGCGAGGGGGCAACCTCCCCTCCCAAGTCGCCGCCAATGACAAAACGCCCCTTGGAATAGTTTCCTTTCGGGTTTGCGACTTCACTTTGTATTGAAAAAAATAAAAAATATGTATTACTGAATGCTCGATTTTGCCCTTAAAGTTTGTCTCCTAATTTTAGAATCGCAATGCACATGATTCTAAACATTCAGAACGTTCAAACTTTCGAGGTGCAGAGTAGTCAGTCTTTAGAACCTTGTACAATGCTGAATTGAAAACGCTGCATGTGCACAACTGATTTATTTTCCTTTCTTTTCCCACAGGGACTTTTCATCAAGAAGTTGCTCAAAAAGCCATGTTAAAGGAGACGATCATTGAATTTATGAAATCCGTTGATTTGCAACCTCTGCAGTACCTGGCGGCCGTGAGAGTGGCCATTTCAGTCTGCGAATCCGAAGATGTGCAGTACATGATAGGAAGATTCCACAAAACTAATGGCAACAACGGCAATGTTGGATTTTTAGACGGTCAGTGGAGACGGGTACGTGGCAAAGTGAAAAGAAAGCTGAACCAAATCGGTCTCCCTGACTTAATCATCGATATAGTTTTGGAAAACCTCTGGCCGATAAGTTTCGAGATATCTAAGTGGATTATCTATCATGTCGAGGACACGGGCATCGACTGTTCGTCAAATTTCTGTTGGACTCCACAAGCAAAAATCGATTACGTGAAAACTGCCGAAATTTTGATTAAAAACGAGGCGTTGGACATCAAAAAAAGGTTCAAATTGGCCTGCTTTTATTGCTTGGATTCGGAGGTCCGTTCTTTGTGGGAGCAGATGGGCTTATCGGAAAAAAGATCCTTTTTCGTTAGAGGGAATTTAAAGAAATCCAATCAGAGTCCAATAGTACTTTATTGGACTTATTTCATACAAGAGGTGCCAATAGACTATTGGGGTAGTAAGGCAATGAATCATACGCAGTTATTTAAATATGCTGTTGAGAATGGGTACCTGAGTGCTACCAAGTTTTTTCTTGGCAAACTAAAAGTAAGTCTTAGAAACAGGATGATTTCAAACTGTTTTTGCATCCATCTTCACAAATTATATAATCCGAAGTATATTGCGAAAGATCATTTGACCATTGCTTGCTTTTTAATTTGTCAGCTCCCTTCAAATTATCAGGGAATGACCCATTTCAATAGGCTTAGTTTGATTTTCCGTTATTTTTTGGAATGGCCCATGCAGAAGCAGTTCATGACCGTTGTTAATCGATTGAGACACTATCTTAGGGAACGAACATTTGGAGAACTGTTGGAAGGAATATTCGAAAAGGATATAGGGGGTTTTAAAGATCATGACTACAAGGAATTATTCATGGAATTTTGGCATCAGATTCCAGAGAAGTACAAAATATACGTGAGAACGGAATCAAGGGTTGGCTACAAAATATTTATGAAATTCGTTAAAGAACATTTTGGATTCGTTTTCGAGGAAAATTCTTTCGCCATCAAAGCGAAATTCAGAGCTATCGTTTTTCAGCAAGAGATTTCAGAAAATGAAACATATTTCGAAAAAGAAAATGTAGATTTTTTTAAATTTCTTGTTCGAGAACGCGTAACAACCAAATCATCTATAGATAGATTCTCATATCGGCCTTTTATGAACTTTCCATTCCAGGAATATGGGACACAATTTTTCAACTTGCCATTGGGAGAGCTTATGTACCTGATAGATGGAATTTTGGAGATTGTGTAGGCCTATTCAACCATGAACTATGCAAAAGTTTAAAAAAGTTGCTTTAGAATAGATATTATGTGCATTCTCGATTTTTGATAAAATCTGCATAAGTAGTAAAATTTTTCGAGTTCCGTCCCTTGGGAAAATAAGGAACAGCCTTCTTCCCGTGCATTAAATGTACGCGTTATCTGTTAAAATAAAGACTATTTCATATTCATAAGAATTATTGAAATAATCAATGAATAAATAATTTAAATAATCGATAATAAAGTAATTAATAATGAAATATTAAATAAAATTCCGTAATATTTACAAATGAGTTTAAAATGTTTGGATATTCACATTAAGATAAATAACTTGATTGTTACAGGAATTATATTCATTGCAATACTAGATAATATGTTGAAATCCTTTCAGGTCGTGTTTTGTAATAACGAAATATATCACTAAAATAATGAACAGAAAGTATGATTTCTCAGAAGAAGGTAGCCAAATAAGGTTTTGGTTTTATAATTTCGCTTATTAGCGTATCCAGTTTGAACAAAACGAGATAATAGTACTCATGGTTGCTGTTTATTGTGTTTTTTTTTCGGAACTAACAAATCGTCATTGGTTCTTTGAAATGTGTATTTCCCAGTTTTCTTTTTATTGTTTGATTCGATTTTAAATGTTATCAAGTTGTAATAACTGAAACTGTGTTTTCACTGTTTTTTTTTTTGTTAAACTTTATTCGATGAATTTTGTAAAAGTGTGCAAAGCATATCTAGAGAATTCAATAAAAAATATCTTACAATTTCCTTGGTAAATTCCTTGTGTAATAATATTTTTTGGTACTTTGGTCATTAACGGACCGAGGGGGGTGGCAGTAGAATTTTGGATTCCTCACTAAAGGGCTTCGTGACCCGATTCCATGAAAATATCTGCCAAGGGCCAAACTTTGGATTAGGGGTGTCAAACTGAAATGCAGAGAAGGCCAATCAAATGACCTCTAAGTTTATGCGGTCCGAAAAATAATGATATTAATATATATATATATATAAAAGAGGAAAGTAGTGTTCGTTTTTGGTTCTTTAAGCACGTCCAAACCGTTGGACTTACAACTACCAAATTCGGCACATTGATGGAGTAGCACAAAAAGGGAGATAACGCCGTAAAAATTATTTTAAAATTCGAATTAAATTTTGATTTATTTAATTAAATAACGAAAAATAAGCAATTTTTAGACGTTTTTCTCCAATAATTTCTGACATGCTTACGGTACGAAAAATTTTCACATCACCTTTAAAGAGCAAAAAATTCTCTTTTTAATGATACAAATTCAGTTGTTGTGCAATGTTTTCTCTAACTGTAATTAACCTTTCAAAATTCATTTTAAACTCAAATTGCAACAATGCTTTTATTGTTATAAAATAAAATTCAAACTAATTTAATGTTTCATCAAATCCTTTATTCACGTGTTTTTACCACTGTTAAAGCTAAGAAAATATTGCTTTTTTTTTTTGGTCAAGGTAGACTTCTTACTACCGTTTTTATTTCATAGCTTTTAATATGCACTCAAATATCCAATGGCGCTAGTGTAGTTACTACGCGATGTTTCGTTTACATTTCTTAAATTTTTGAATATTAACGTTGATATGGTAACGTTGTTTAAAAAGAGTAGAGAAATGCTATTTCATATTTGAGTTTCAGCTCGACCTCATTTATAGTATTAATAGAGAGTATTTATATTTAGTTTTTATTTTAGAAGAGTTTTTACATATTCGGGTCTATTCTGGTACCCCGGTTGGGTTGGGATACGTCACTTTTTCCGCACGTTAACAACGGGAAAAGTGACGGCACCCAACCCAACCGGGGGTACCAGAATAGACCCCTTGGAAGAACATTTATATTTAGTTTATAGACAAGCAAGGACATCCTTAGAGTGGGTATACAAGTAATGATTTACAGATAATTTCAAACACCCGGATATGTTTTGAAAAATTGGGAAAATTGAATTAAAATCATGCCTCCAAAGAAACCGATTTCCTTTGTTAACGAAAGGATTCAAAGAAGATTTACGTTTGTTGAGGAAAGTTGGTGACAATATTTTTAGGGGCAAAAAACAGGAGGCCGGTATATGAAAAAATATGGATCCCCAGCAACGGTGGGTTTTCAGCTAGTTTAAAATAATTGTCAAAACCAGAGTACTGGTCCCCCAATCACTAACCACTGGACTGATTTCGATCATTTTAAATTTCATATGCAAGCTTATGAGGTTTACATATGTCATCAGTGGTCACCTTCCCCTCACCACCCTTCATTTTCGAGATATATCGCAACATTAAACTTTGGCAGAGTCCCTGAGGTTCTACAATCGCCAATTCGCCAATTTATTTCGCCAAATTGCAAGCAGAGCTACAGGGTATTAACATTACGGGCAAACAGCTGGTCGCCGAAGTCGGTTAGTAATAATAGAGAAACATAGGTTTATTTCAAAATCTCAGTTTAAAAAAAAACAAGAACGATGGAAAAGTATTGTTTTCTGCCTGGTATTTGGCATCTCTTCTCTGCTACCATCTTTCCTACTTCGTGGGATTTCTTGTCCGCAGTGATTTATTTCATAACTGACCCAAGGTGAATGTCAATAATTCTGGACCTGACAAGAGACATATTTCCTTTGATAAGTGAAAATAATTGCTAGAATCGATAAGTACTTCCAATCCTGCAAATAATTTCTTATACTAATTTTCGAGTGTTTTTCGAGAATTGTTATAATATAAAAATATATGCTTCATAAAACTTGCTTATGTAGGCAAAGAAAATTCGTACATGCGAGCTTCACTGAATTTTGACTTCAAATCCTTCAGCACTGGATCTCGATTACTTGTTTTTGCATATTTACGTATTATTTTATTACTAGAAAATCACCTGTCATGGTTTGACGGGTGCAAATTGCCTCTTCATTCGAGAGATTTCTCTTCAAATTTGACGTGTTTAAATAGATATATATGAGAGAGAAATGTTCAAGATTGGTTGAAAAAAAATAAAATAAACATATGTTTTCTGACAGGAAATATTTTTTTAAATTTAAATATGTCTTTATTCAAAAAAAAAAACATTCCATGTGAAGTATTTTTCGTTTTTTAATAATTTTCCTTGTACATCAGATGTCTTTGTGTAAATTTTACCGTGATTGGGAATCCCAGACCTTGAAAGTGCAACATAGAGCTGTCCATATGAAAAGACAGGCTCATCGAGGTAAATTCCAACATGATCGAAAGTTTGCCCCTGCGATTTGTTGATAATCATCGTGTAAGCTAGAATTAGCGGGAACTGGCGGCGGTTGAGAGAGAATGGTAGATTCACGTCACTGGTGGCTAATTTAATTTTTGGCAAGAAAACAACATCGCCACGATTGCATTCAGATACAATTTGGGATCCAAACTATATCAGGCGCATGATATACCACTGACGTAATTTACTACTTTCTATTAAAAACGGAAATTAATTTGAAATATATGATTAATATAATTTAAAATTTCTCTGGAACTATTGATCATAGCGAGATACATTTTATATCAATCGATAGAAAATTTTATTTCGCTATTTTAGAGCTACTAAATTTGAAATTAGAACGACAATTCCTTTTTTAAATTTAAAATGACTGAAATTTAGGTGCTCTAAAAATGAAATAGTGCTGTTTAATGTCTCACAGTGGCTATGGCGCGAGTTTTATTGTTGGTGACGTCAGAGCGTTACCGGAGGATCTGGGCTATTATATTAGTAATTGGCTGCTAAAATATTCGCTGTTATTTATGGGGGAAATAGTGCATCGATGCAATAAGGTTAGTAATTAGTCATTAGGGAATGCTATGACTCGTTATTAACCAATTGAGGTCCAGATATTTTATTCATATATGAATAGAATGTTACCGGCAATGTATGAAATCCGGCATTCTATTGAATGCCGAAAACTGGCCAGCAATGTACGAAACGACTAACATTTCGTCGGCATTCTATAGAATGCCAAATGACAAACCGGCAAAGTATGAAATACATAATCGATTCGTGTTTTTAAGAAATAAAATTAAGTGCAATTCAAAATAAAATTATTTCCTTTATTGATGCAACAAGTAGGTTCATATTTAATTTTGTTTTGTCATAAGAAAATCGTAAATTTTGTTTTGTACGACTTTCATTTTTCTTTACGTATTTTGAATAAAAGTTTTTTAATGACATTCTTTAATTATTTTTTTCAGAACATTTGTATTTTTAAAGAATGCGCTTTTTTTAAATAATGGTCTTATCATGATTTTCCTTTCACGCTTTGCTTAGATAGTATTTGTCATTCTATAGAATGCATAGGTATTATATAGAATGCCTAGGGAAAGTATTTAACAATTCTCATATTTCATAGTTTACCTAAAAACGCCCGGCATTCTATAAAATGCCTAGATATTCTATTGAATGCCGGTGTTCAATACATTGCCCGTAACATAAATATGTAATGATCTCACTTAATTTTATTTTAAATTCTAATAATATATATTTTAAAGTCTTAATGTATTCCAAAATCATTTTTCTTAATCTCAAGTTTATTTCTATTTCCCGCGCTGGAGGTATATTAAATCTCTCGTCTTGGCATATTTATTACTAAAAGAATATTTTAATCGTTCCCACGCGCGCACAAATCGTGAAATCAGCGACTCCTTGACGCCATGCACCTTCCCTAAAACGCTTACGTAAGACACTAAAAATAGCCAATATTCCCTTCACTTTGATCACGTGTCAATATGCTATTCCCTTATTTGAGAGAATACAGGGATTTTTCTGTACACTTTTACTAAAAACTTCAACTAATATGCACGCATGTCCGTCACTCTCTCATATTAAAATGAAAATTAGAATATAATTCGGCCTGTTTTTGTTATTTAACGACTACAACAACGAATACATTTTATATATATACCAGATTTTAGTGTAAATTTGTATTTTCTTATTCAGAAACGAATAACATATGACGTACGCGTTGTACGTCAGGTAGCAATCTACTATATCAGACGTACGCAGCGTACATCATGGACCTTAAGGGGTTAAAACCCAAATTAATTTAAAGCATAGATTTGAATAAATTTCTATTTAACTATGTTTGAGTATGTTGAGTTTTATTAAATTATGATTGAGTTGATTCTGCAGTAAAATTAAATTCGGAGGGGGAAAAAATTAGGTTTTCTTTTTTTAAAGAAAAGAATACAAAAAAAATCGGTAAAAATAATTTCTTAAGATTATTTTAAGAATTCTTAAAACATAACATAATTACATAAGCATTGACGATTCTTATAATATTGTAAATTATCAGAAAGTAAAAATCCCTTTATAATTCCTTTCGTTACATAAGAGATAAATCAAAGGAGAATTTAAATTTAAAAAAATCGACGGGAGGCTGTCTCTGCGACACAGCCGCTGGGATTAAGAGGCGTACACTTACTTACATACTCAACCGTGACTTTCTGTGACTAAAGCAGCTCTATGTGATATTAACTCTATAGTGATTATTAGTCTAGTGTGACTATGTGACTCTATCTATGCAAAATTCTTCATGATTTTCAGCAACTTTTTACCTCGACTATGACTAAACCGCCATTACAAGTTTTAAAATTATTTTTGCAATATTCAATGTCTACCTTTCTCTGTTAAATGAAACTAAAACCAACCATCTATGTTATTTTGTTGCGGAGCTATAACCGTTTAACTTGAGCGTCAAAAGAGTCATAATTTTTTCCTTTCCCGACACCCCATTTGACCACTGTAGAGAGACGTAAGTCTACGTCAAAAAAAGTTCAAAAAGACGACATTTTGACTTCAAAATCTGGCTAACTGGTGGTATATTTGTGTTGAAAAAACGCATATTTACGGATCCTACATAGTAGAGAATGAGGTCGCTTCTTATTGGCTCTTAAAGTCATGTGACTTGGCTTGATTCTAAATGACGTCGTGAAACTAAACGGTATTAACCAATGCTGAAGGTTCGTGTTGTCCTTTATTTGTTTTATTCTAAAAAATGTATTCATCATTTTCTTAAAAACATCCAAATAATTAAAATCAGAAGGTAGTTTTAATTTCTCCATGATGCAATAGCAGAAGACAAAATAATAATTAAAATCCTTCCTAATCATGGTACTATGACATCATTAACAAACAAGCCTAATCACGTGACACTGAGAGCCAATGAGAAGCAACCTCAATCCGCATATTTACGGAATCTACTATGGTTTGGATTGAGGTCGCTTTTCATTGGCTCTCAGCGTCACGTGACTTCGCTTGTTTCTGAATGATGTCATAGGAGAGCTTAGTTTGGATTTCGATTTTTGTCTTATCTATTGTATCACATGGAAACATCAAAATTATCTTTTAATTACGATTATTTGGATATTTCTAAAGGGAATGATGAATTCAAGATAAAGATAATTTTGATTTCTCCATGATACAATAGCTAAGACAAAAATCGAAATCCAAACTAAGCGCGGTCCTATGACATCATTCAGAAGCAAGCGAAGTCACGTGACACTGAGAGCCAATGAAAAGCGACCTCAATCCAAACCATAGTAGGATCCGTAAATATGCGTTGAAAACTGTTTAGGAGCTTGCATATTGACTTGCTAAACAAAGCAAAAAAGTAACAATGATTTGCATTCGGTTTAGCCACGGATGAGAAATGTAACTATCTTACAAAAGGACGCTGGGCGCTTACGGGTTAATAACATAATAATTTTAAAAATTAAGCTACTAAATTTGTATTCAAATTTTGTTACACTGTTGTTTGCTGGACCGCAAATATATCCATTGCGGGCCGCGAGTTTTACACACTTCCGTTGGACTGTTGTGGAACTTTCGAGAGATAGTTTCCGGCTCAAGGGTCGTACTCGCCATCTGATCACGGTTCAGGAGTACGAGGTCCACCCCAAAATAGACCTCGTATAGCTTCGAAAGAGATAACTCCGTAACAGTTTCTATTTCTTTGCTATCTGATAAGATGACCCCTCCTGTTTTGGCAAGGGGCTGTAGGTTTGTTTCATCTCAGAAGCGACAGAATACTTGATATGCTTATGGATTCTTCGTAATGTTTGAGTCAAATCATAAAGCTAATTAATGATTGAATGTTAGTTTATAAGACTAAAAATGCGATGATTCGATGCACGTGCGAACGAAACTGTTATGGGGTTCATTTAACGACACTTTGGCCGCTGATGAGATTGTATAGGTTACATTGACGTCCCGTTTTGAAGCAACACGAGGGCTATTTATGGACGGACCTCGTCATTTTGAACCGCTGCCAGATGGCAAGGACGACACCTGAGCTGGCACCCCCTCTCCAAACTTCCGCGCCACTCCAACGGGAGGACGTTTGGCCACTACGTATGATTTAGCGTGCTTTAGCGTGGTTGCTTTAGAATAGATATTGTTATGTACATTCGCGACTTTTGATAAAATCTTTCATAAGTAGTAACATTTTTCGAGTTCTGGACTGGTGGAGAATAAAGAACAGTTTCATCCCGTGCATTAAATGTACGCGTTGTCTGTTACTAATAAAGACTATTTGATATTCATAAGAATTATTCAAATAATCAATAAATAAATAATTTAAATAATCGATAATAAAGTAATAAATAATGAAATATTAAATAAAATTCCGTAATATTTACAAATGAGTTTAAAATGTTTGGATATTCACATTAAGATAAACGACTTGATTGTTACAGGAATTATATTCATTGCAATACTAGATAATATGTTGAAATCCTTTCAGGTCGTGTTTTGTAATAACGAAATATATCGCTAAAGTAATGAACAGAAAGTATGATTTCTCAGAAGAAAGTAGCCAAATAAGGTTTTGGTTTTATAATTTCGCTTATTAGCGTATCGAGTTTGAAGAAAACGAGATAATAGTACTCATGGTTGCTGTTTATTGTGTTTTTTTTTCAGAACTAACAAATCGTCATTGGTTCTTTGAAATGTGTATTTCCCAGTTTTCTTTTCATTGTTTGATTCGATTTTAAATGTTATCAAGTTGTAATAACTGAAACTGTGTTTTCACTGTTTTTTTTTTTTTTTTTTTTTTTTTTTAAATTTTTTAAATTTGTTAAAACTAAAAATTTGTTTTCAATGTTTTTTTTTTTTTTTTTTTTTTTGTTAAACTTTGTTCGATTTTTGTAAAAGTGTGCAAAGCATATCTAGAGAATTAAATAAAAAATCTTACAATTTCCTTGGTAAATTCCTTGTTGTAATAATATTTTTTGGTACTTCGGTCATTAACGGACTGAAGAGGGATGGAACTGGAATCTCGGAGTCTTCACCAGAGGATGGTGGATTCGTGACCAGATTCCATAAAAATATCCACAGAAGATGGTAATAGAATGGTAGTAGCAGGAACCGCTGTGGGATGGTAGTGGAATCTTGGAGTCTTCACCAGAGAGTGGTGGATTCGTGACTCCATTCCATGAAAATATCTGCCGAGGACTTAGGGGTCTATTCTTGTACCCCCGGTTGGGTTGGAAGTTGGGTTGGGTTCCGCACCTTAACAAAGGAACCCAACCCAACCGGGGGTAACAGAATAGACCGACAAACGTCCTTCCGTTGGACTGGGAATATCAAACTGAAATGCAGCGATGGCCAATTAAATGACCTCTAAGTTTATGCGGACCGCAAAATAATGATAATAATAATCTACATATTTAAAATAATTGTCAAATCCAGAGTACCGATCCCCCAGCCCCAATCACTGGAATGATTTCGATAATTTTTAATTTCATATGGAAGCTGATGAGGTCTAGATATGTCATCAGTGGTCACCTGCGCCCCACCACCCTTCATTTTCGTGGTACAGGGTGTCGGAGAAATCCGGGACACCTTTTAAAAATTAATGCATAAAAAAAACTAATAATGTTACAACTGTGGTTTTTTTTAATTAGAGTACATATCAAAAAGTTTTTTTCAGTTAGGTAGCGCGCCGTTATGGTAGTCTAGGGGGTCGTAAATTACTGAAAAGCTCCCATTTTTGAGAGACATTATCTGCGAAAATACTAAAACTATAAGAAAAATAATAGCTTGAATTTGTAGGGAATTTTACGCTCTTTAATTTGTTTATTCACAAGTAGTCTGAAAACTGAATATTTTGTTGGATATTCATGAAAAACTAAAAATGGAAATCAGAATACGCGCATCGGTAGTCATTCCGTAAGGAATTCTCTCGCTGTACCAAATTTAGGACGCCGTAACGCCGCGTTACTTATCTGAAAAAAATGATTTACTCTCTCAATTAAAAAAACCGTAGTTGTAACATTATTAGTTTTTTTTATTGATTTTTGAAATGTGTCCCGCAATTCTCGGACACCCTGTTTATCGCAAAATTAAACTTTGGCCGAGTCCCTCACTTCTATAACCGCCGATTCGCCAATTTATTTCGCCAAATTGCAAGCGTAGCTACAGGGTATTAACATTACGGGCAAACAACTGGTCGCCAAAGTCGGCTAGTAATAATATTTATATAAACATAGGTTTATTTCGAAATCTCAGTTTAAACCAGCGGGAATGGTCTCCCCTAAAC
Organism: Araneus ventricosus; assembly: GCA_013235015.1. Taxonomy (NCBI): domain Eukaryota; kingdom Metazoa; phylum Arthropoda; class Arachnida; order Araneae; family Araneidae; genus Araneus; species Araneus ventricosus. Next base: position 8,116 of record BGPR01029026.1, on the reverse strand, counting down.
TTTCTCGTATACTTTCCCAAACAAGTGCTGTTTCTCCTTCCCCAGTGTGGATAAAAAAATTCGAGCCTACCGTAACCCAGAATCCAACGACTATCAGGTTTTTCAATGTAGATTATAGTGATTGTAAAATATTTATGTAAATCAAATTCAAAGAGATGCGTACCGATTGCATCTAGCACCACTTCCACTCTTGCCGGCTCAAGGACGAAGTTACGTAAGCCTTCCGCGTGCACAGAGATTGCTACCAGTACGCATGCGTATGGAGAATCGGATTAGAAAAATTAATTATGCATTTTGAACGACTTTTTTTACCTATTGAAACAAAACTTGGGCACCGATCTATAATTAATGTTAGCAACCGTCATACCAATTTCTATTTATCTAAGCCAAAGAGTTTAGGAGATATAATTTTTACAAGTATGCGATTATACAGTCCGACAGACAGTCAACCCTTCGACGTATTTGATCCAAAATTTGATACGGACCTACGTTAATGATAAAACTGTGTACCAAATTTTATCCATCTAGCTATTCCAGTTTTGAGTTATAGTGTTCACATGAACGCGTAAAGACTTCCCATAGACGAATTTTGTCCGAAATTTGATAGAAACCTACAAATGATGTGTCAAGATCACATACCAAATTTCATCCCCGTAGCTCTAATAGTTTTCGAGTTATCTTATTCACAGACAGACATAATTCCAAAATTGTGTTTTCCGGACTCAGGGAGGTCTAAAACGTGGAGATTCGTCAAAATCTCGAGTTCGAATTTTTTGACGATTATAATACTTTCTCTCTGTATACTTCGCATACGAGAAAGTAGAAAGTACAAGAATGACGGTAAAGGTTTTTGGCCTGATAATTTGGCATCTCTTCTCTGCTACCATCTTTCCAGTTCGTGTGATTTCTTTTCCGCAGTGATTTATTTCATAACTGACACAAGGTGAATGTCAATAATTCTGGATCTGACAAGAGACATATTTCTTTTGATCAGAGAAAATAATTGCTAGTACCTATAAGTACTTCCAAACATGGGAATAATTTCTTAGACTAATTTTCGAGTGTTTTTCTAAATTTGCAGGCGAATAAAATTCGGACATGCGAACTTCACGGAAATTTGCCTTCAAATTTTTCAACACTGGATCTGGGTTACTTTTATTTGCATATTACTTGCATTTGCATATTTACGTATTATTTTATTATCGGTTGCTAAAATATTCGCTGCTATTTATTGGGGAAATAGTGCACCGATGTGATGAGATTAGTAATCGGTCATTAGGGGAATGCTATGACTCGTTATCAACCCCTTGAGGTCAAGACTATTTTATTCATATATGTATGTACATACCAACTTTTAGTGTAAATTTGTATAGGGAAAGCGTGTAATATTTCTCATATTTCATAGTTTGTCTAAAAACGCCCGGTATTCTATGAAATGCCTATTTATTCTATAGAATGCAGGCGTTTCATGCATCGCCGGTAACATATATATACCAGCTTTTAGTGTAAATTTGTATCTTCTTATTCAGAAACGAATAACATATATGACGTACGCATTGTACGTCAGGTAATATTCTGCGATAACATCATGTCGCACGCAGCGTACGTCATGGATCTATATTTGTGTATTGAAAACTGTTTAGAAGCTTGGGAATACATATTGACTTGCTAAACAAAGCAAAAAAACCAATTGAATGTATTCGGTTCGTATTTCGTATAATTTGGTTGGAAACTCTGCATGCTATAAGCAAGAAACATGCGGGAAAATTTAGGATTTTTTAAGGAAACCTAAACCTTTATATCTTCAAGAATATACCTCCTATTTTTACGAAAATGCATGTAAGCGATGTGCATAATAACCAAAACCATTGATGAAATTTGTAAATCATTATCAACTTTCTGTGGAACGGGGTGAACCGGAATCCACCAATTTTTGGTCAGCCCCCTAAATGCCCTCATGACCGAATCTTCATTGTAAAATGTGAGTTAGAGTCTCTTCTTTATATGGTCGAAGTTCAAGGGCCGTTGGTCTAGCCTTTCCGGAGAAATTCTAAAAAATGTGGAAATCCGAAAGTATCCGGATACTTCTGATCACATAGCGTATATAAACACGATAGCTCAAAAACGCAGAGAGCTAGATGGATGAAATTATGACGTGGTCATTAAGATGGGCATTCACGACCGCTCAGCTTCACACCATTTGTAGCGCCTCGCACCACATTTTTCGAATTTTCAACCCGTCAGTTTAGGTTGTCAGTTATGGATGCTCCATGCAAACCAACCGTCTCTTAAACCCTTAGGACTACTATGCCTCATCTCGCTTTATAAACGGGACACCCGCGCTTCACTTTCCAGAGAGAGCTTCACTCCCCCTCTATAGTGGAATCGAGTTTCGAACCTGGGACTCTCCTGCCCCGAAGCCAGGATCACTAGGCCACCGCGGCCAGAACGCATATTTACGGATCCTACTATGGTTTGGATTGAGGTCGCTTTTCTTTGGCTCCCAGATTCACGTGACTTCGATTGCTTCTGAATGATGTCATAGGAGCTCGCTTAGTTTGGATTTCGATTTTTGTCTTAGCTATTGCATCATGGAGAAACCAAAATTACCTTTTAATTACGATTATTTGGATATTTCTAAAGGGCATGATGAATTCAAGATAAAGATAATTTTGGGTTTTCCATGATACAATAGATAAGACAAAAATCGAAATCCAAACTAAGCGCGCTCCTATGACATCATTCAGAAACAAGCGAAGTCACGTGACGCTGAGAGCCAATGAAAAGCTACCTCAATAGTAGGTTCCGTAAATATGCGGAATGAGGTTGCTTCTCATTGGCTCTCAGTGTCACGTGATTAGGCTTGTTTGTTAATGACGTCATAGTACCATGTTTAGGAAGGATTTTAATTATTATTTTGTCTTCTGCTATTGCATCATGGAGAAATTAAAACTTAAATTCGTAAATATGCGGCCAGAATGATGTAAGTGTGTAATACGAGGCACAATACAAGTATCTCCAGCACATGCGCACCTGCTGGAAGGTTAAATAGATTAACGTCCCGTTTTCAAACTATAGGAGATTTATTTTGCGTCGAACCTCGTAATTTCGAATCATTTCCAGATGTCCGAAAGGACGCAAAAGATAACTCCAGACTATCCCATGACACCGAGGTGAAGGATGTTTGACCCACGAGAGGTGATTAAACATGCACCAGGTCCATACACATAGTTTTAGAGCACGCAAACATTGAAAAGAAATGTGTGTTAAAATTAATAAATATCTTGTAAACCTGGAGTTTACGGTACGCACCTGTTTCTTGTTAGGAAACTTGATCTTAAATCGAGGTCCGAACTTTTTCGAACCCAGACATTTTGTTAGGTTGGTTCTCACTACTTCTAACCACCAAGCATTTGCAACAGCATCGATTAGCTTTCAGGATTATGTAAATAAGGTATCGCTATAAAAGCAAGCAAGCAATGCATCTCGGCGTTAAATCACCTACCTGCTTAGCGTCTCTCTTCCGTTTTTTCTCAGGCTAACTAGCTGGATGGCTGACTGATGACTTTCTTAGGATTTTTCATATCTTAGCTATACGCTACGAGTATAATACTAGGTATTTACTTTTAGGCAGACGTCCAAATTTAATAGGATTGGATTCGGAGTAAGTTGAATGTTGCAAATGCTTAACTTTGAATATTGATCTGTTAAAAGATTTTAATTTAACTTTTAGTCGAGTTGACTATGATGTTATTTTAATAAAAGTGTTTCAGTGGCGGATTTTAACGATATGAGACCCGAGGCGCAAAATTATTTTGAGGCCCCCTCCTAAAAAAATTTCATTGATGATACAAATGTGTAACTTAAAATAACTTACTTATGCTTTTAATTCTAGGTCTATGTTTATCTTCGTCATTCAATTTGAAGCTAATTCTTGTATTGTTATTTATCTGATTTCTAACATTTATTTTCTCTCATTTTTACAAAGAATATACACTATGTGATCAAAAGTATCCGGACACTTTCGGATTTTCACATTTTTTAGAATTTCTCCGGAAAGGCTAAACCGACTGTACTTGAACTTCTTCTATGTAAAGAATAGACTTTAATTCACACTTTACAGTGAAGATTCGGTCACGAGGGCAATTAGGGGGCAACGGAAAAGGGGATGAAGGCGAAAATGGTGTTTGACCCATCCTGTTTCACAGAAAGCTGACAACGCGATGTAACTTTCATGAATGGTTATGTTTGATGTGCGTAATATTTACATGCATTTTCGTAAACATAGCAGAAATATTCCGAAAGATATAAAGGTTTTCTTTAAAAAATTCCGAATATTCCCGCTTGTTTTCTGCTTATAACATGCAGAGTTTTCCACCAAATTTTACGAAAATTACAGAAAAAGTGACAATATGTTAGAGAAGCATTGCGTAAAAATTTGGAATAAATACCTTTAATAGCAGAGAAAATATGAGCATTTGTAGTAAATAAATTTTTACTGCGCATGTGCGAAATATAGAGTAATTTTTCTTTCACAGCTTCAAAGCCAGATATGTAGAACAACTTATATGAAAATTCCAGTCGAATACCATTAAGATTTAGAAAGATATCGGCAGTGGAGTGAACAGAATTTCTGATTCTTTCTAAGAGAAGCAAAATCATGAGCGTTTATCCACAAACTAATATTTATTAAACTTGAATCTTCAGATAAAAATCGTCGAACTGCAATTTAAATTATGAATTTTATTTATAAGTATTCCTGGGTATTCAGCGCATTCAATCTTTGTAAAATTCTATAAAATTATTCGAAAATTCAAGTTTAAAAAATATTAGTTTGTGGATACAACCTCATCATTTTGTTTCTTTTAGAAAGAAGCAGAAATTCTATTGACTGTAATGCCGATATCTTCTAAATCTTAATGGTATTCGACTGGAATTTTTATATAAGTTGTTCTACATATCTGCCTTTGAACCTCTGAAAGAAACATATATATCTCGCACATGCGCAGTAAAAAATTATTTACTACAAACACTCATATTTTCTTTCATATTCAAATTATTTATCCCAAAATTTTACGCAATGCTTCTCTAATATATTGTCACTTTTTCTGTAAGTTTTGTATAATCTGGTGGAAAAACTCTGCATTTTATAAGCAATATACAGGCGGGAAAATTTGGGATTTTTTAAGAAAACCATTTCATCTTCCAGAATATTTGTGGTGTGTTTACGAAAATGCATGTAAACATTATGCACATACATAACCATTGATGAAAGTTACATCGCGTCATTAGCTTTCTGTGAAACAGGATATGTCAAACTCCATTTTCGCCGTCATCCTTTTTTGGTG
>BGPR01029025.1:0-19550 GCA_013235015.1 Araneus ventricosus | reverse complement strand
AGAATTAGTCAAAATCTGAGCTAATTTATCAGTGAGTATCAAAGCCTGAAACAAGCCAGTTCCTACACAGATAACTTTTCTAAATGATTTAAACTTTATGGGAAGTGTTGAGAATAATGATCAAGAGGTTATGTAATGAATAAAGATTCTTTAACAAAGTCTGTTACTTTCTAAAATATATGTTTTAAGCTGTCATTTCATTTAAAGAAGAAGCAGCATTTGTCCTTGCCCATTTCCCCCAAGTGCCCTGTTTCCTTAATCTGTGCCATGAATGTCATTCAGCTGCAGCCCTGCAAGGCATTGTAGTCCTCCTGATCCCCTATTCCTCCCCAACTGAATTCCTGATTTCTATCCTGTGTCTAACCTGGCAAACTTTGATGTGCTATTTCCTGTATCAGTCTCAAATTAACTGGCGGCCTTGGGTTTTAGTTGGTTGGAGCTCACCTACCTGCACCCCATTTCTTCCAAATTAATAGGGTTTCATCCTGAATACAGATTGCTTTTTCCTTCCTTGTCTGCCAAAATTACGAATATATGAATGGTCTGTTTGATCTAGTGTCATTCACAATTCTTCTTTTCTGAACTGTTAATGGTAGTATCCTGCTGTGCTCTTATTGCTTCCGTGAATAAGTTATGAAAAATTCCACACAAAAGCCGAAGAGTTCTTGTGAATACATCCGTTACATGAATACTGCCACTGAAAATAAAAAGAGAGGTTCAAATTTAAACAAAATTTCAGCATGGTAAATAGTATGCAGCTAAGGAAGTGGCACTTCAAAGGTGTATGCAGAGATCAGAAAACAATTACAGACTAAGAAGAGAGTGGCAGTTTTAGTCATTATCACTTAAAAAAAAAAAAAAAATATGTACCACTTGGTGAATTTTTCACCTTGTAAATTGCTGATACTGGAAAAATGATTATGGTTCATATTATTTCGCAACTCCATCTGCAAATGAGTGAAGGGTAATTAATGATTTTTCCTCGATTTTATTTATTTTTTATTTTGAGGTTATGTCTAAGTGGGAAAGTTGTAAAGGAAGTGGATGTTACTATGGTTGTTGCAAGTTCGTCCAAGGACAAGCTGTAGCTACGCCACTATTAAGTCTTGATATCTGGTTTTAAGCTTACATCAGCCGTAGCATTTCCAGTATAACGATTTTTACATTACGTAATTTAATAGAAATAATGCCAGTCTTAAAATATTATTAGTAAAAAAACCATCCAATTATAAAAGGATGTAAAATGTGTTAAAGCATTGATTAAAAACAAAACTAATATTTATTTTGCTTCTGTCAAAATATATGGGTTTTGAAAATATTCATTTATTACTGACCGGGACATTTTGTTGTCTGTTATATGAAAAGAAAAAAAAGTACAATATACATTTTGTTGAAATTAATTTAGAAAGATTTATTAAAATTGTTGATTGTTGGAATTTACTGGTAAAAGTTTTTTAAAATGGTGATAAAAATACTTTTAAAGGAGCACTGCTCCCAGCAGTTTATTGAGGTGGAAAAATGTTAGTACTTTGGTTAATTTTAATTAATTAAACAGAGTAATTCAAGACATTGTGAAAACAGTTTTGTGAGAAGTACTATCTGCAAGAAATAACAGATGCCAAACTTGTAACTTTATATTTTTATTTTATACATTCCAAGATAATCATGGGATAGTAAAGTTCACGTAATTCAGAAGTTTTACTAAATGAATTTTTTCTAGCTAATAGATAAGCCTTGAAAGTTGGGAAGTTTAATGTGACAATGTAGAAACTTCCTTAATTGTAGTCAATGGAACTAAAATAAAAATTTTATCCAAAATCCATGTTAAGAAAAACTGATTCCAAATGATTCATAGTGAAGAGAAAACTTGACAATTTTTAAACTAAAAATTCAGTAAAGACGGAATTTTGAAGAATCCTGAATAATACATAACATTATTAAGTAAAGATTAATTTCAATAAATAAATACCTTTAAGAGGAAACAGTGAAGAACTTTAAATAATAACAGTAATAAAACTAAAAATTAAACCTGTGTAAAGCAATTAAAAGTAAAAAAAAGCTGACTGAGAAATTTATATTGCTTTTGATCTTAATACTAAATATCAGTCTAAAGTTCTTGTGTGAATTGCGATTTTTTTTAAAAAATGATTCACTTTAAAGATCACTACGGGCACAAGGGACATATGAACTGAAAATCCTAGAAATAAAAGCAATTACTATATTTTTTTTACCTATTCAATCCAAATTAATTGAATATATACACTATTTAACATTATGAATAGGGAAATTCAAAGTAGACTGAGAAAACTCGAACTTGGACGAATTTGAATTTAAACAAAATTTTAGCCAAGTTTCCCTGTATCATCATCATATGGTTATTCTAATATAAAGCTAATTTGCTGTAGCAAGAAAGAAAAGACGAGATAAAAAAAAAAGTCTTGTTGACAATCTGTCCCTTGTAAGCTCTGTCTTCAAATTTTAAAATTCAAATTTGTTAGTTTAGTTGGGGGTGTACTTTTACAATAATGCGAATATTTATTTATTTTGTTCCAGCCAGAATACTTTATTTTCGATCGTAAATTTATACTAAATAATGTTTTTCAAAATTTATATATTTTAAGAAACAAGAACATAAATTATGTAACTTTAAATACAAAATTATTTTATTAAAGCACTAGACCACATAGTTTCGAATCTGTTGACCTGCATTCTTTCAAAATAAGCCAGTGCATATGAAATATTACAGTTCTTCCTCGTCTTTGAGATTCCTTTGTCTTCAAATGAATAGGCTTTACATTATGAATTATTTTCATTGTTTTCATTTGTCCTGACCTATCACCTTCCTGTCCCGTTGTTAGTTTAATGCAAATAAAACAAAACCGCAATAGATTTAATGCAACAAATAAAATCACTTCTGTAAAATAAATAGGTGTAACATTAGAGGCACTTTCCTAATTTTTTCACTGTTTTGTAAAAAAAATTTGACTCTCAATTTTTTCACCTATTTCAATCAACACTTTTTAAACTTCACTTGAGCCGTTTTTTTAAAAAAGAAGCATTTTGTAAATTTCTTGTATTTTTTGTATTTTAACTTTTGATTTTCAGATGAGCTGAATCTTCATATGTATTGAATAGTTGATTGCCAAATTTAGGATAGTAAAATTGAATATTCAAAGATGAACTAGAAGTGTTAATAACATCTATTTTATAATTAGTGTCATAATTTTTGTTACTGTGAAAATTTGTCTAAAATTTATTTTATATTCAGGGTTTGATGCTTTTATTAGAAATTGCCAGCTTTTTCTTAAAAGTCATTTTTGAATGAGGGTTGCTTTTGTGTAGTGAATTTAAAAAGAACCACTGATTTTCTGTCTATTGATGTGTTGCAGCATGGAGCTACCTTGAATGCGTTTCTGATGTTTGTTTGTTTATTAATGTTCACCTGTAATTCGCAAATGTTGATTTAATTGTGTTTCTGAAGTTTTGAATTAGACAAATTAACTCCAACAGTTACTCAGAAATACCTGCAGATACAAGATTCCGCTCATCTCAGATACCTTGCAGTTTCACCACCAGGAACTTTGGTGACTGCAGTGCTCGGGAAAAAAAAAAAATTCTGACTAAGCCCCTGGATGAAGTCTCAAGAAGTAGTGTATAAACTGGTGACTCATCCTCTCAATCATCTTAAGGTCAAAATGCACTAGATGAGGGGTGATCTGTGGTGCTCCTACTGAAGTAATGTGCTTGGTAAACTTTGAGCTGGAAAGCTGAGATAAATAAACGAACATGGATTATGCATAGGAACGAAGGACAAAATAACGATGAAAGGGATTCCATTGGAAAAACTTTGCTGGGAATGGAGTTTACACAAGCTGAGTTGAACGTTCTCAAAACTTGCTTATGTTCATTACAACTTTTATTAGCAGAGTATGATGTAGTGGTAACTGTTCGGACACTTCAACCAATTTTACCTATCACAACAAGCTGATAGCTGATCCATCTGAGGTTCTGATTGAATGTGCTGGCAACTCTCTGGGTGGCAGAATAAGGGAAGGGGTTCAGGCCATATCAAACGAGCTATCCAGTCTGAACAAAACATTAACTTGAAGAGTGATGATCTAGAGAAGGTTGCTACGGAAAAAGGTTTATGGAATCCAAAAATTGCTTTTGATTTTAAGATGGTGTTTGATGTGGATGATGATCTTGAAAGCCCTAGATATAAGGCTGGCAAGCGACTGCTGACCAATTTCTCTCAGACTGGAGAATTTAAGGCAACTGATATGTTTAAAGTACTGAGGGATAAACCAAGTGGAATATGCATGTCTTCTGGATCATTTGTGTCTACTGGTGGTCAAGTGTCAGTTCTGCAGAAACCTGAATCTGGTCTGCCATCGTGCCACTGGTTTACTGCCACTCCTGATCCTGCTCGTTCTGTTTTTAAACCATTTATTTTTGGAGAAGATATTACCTTCCCAAGTGCTGTTGTGTCCCCAGTTTCTGATTTAACTACAGCTTCTTCAGGTCATGTTGATAGAAAGCATAATTTATACAAGCTTCATGAGGAATTTTGTATTAAACGGAAGGGCAATCTTAGCACTTTAAGAAACCATTTAGCTGAATTAGAGACAAAATATGTTAATCTTGCCGAAGACATTTCTTTGAACTATAGTGCAAAAAAAGCAGAGGCTGGCAAATTATTCTGTAATGCTGTAGAGGAAGAATCTCTTTTGTATTGTTAATATATACATACATATATATATATATAGGGATATTCCGATATTAAAACTAGTAATTATTAAATGAGGCTAGGTAAAAATTTCAACTATAACCCATACAGCTCATCAGTAATAATAATTATTTTTTATTAAATTTTTTTGATGTACATAAAAGTTATAGAAAACAAGAATGATTGATTTTTCAGTTGGATAATTGTTATGTTCAATAAAGGTATTCTTTTTAGTTTGCTTTAATTTTATACATTATCAATTACAATCATTCCATAATAGTATGTTAATATTGGTGTTGTAAATATTTTTCATGCGGTTCAGTAAATAATGTATAATCTTCTCTTCTATGATTTATCGGTAAGATTTTAAGTTTTATGTAAATATATATGAAATTGCTTTAAAGTTACATGATTGCTATTTATTTGTTAGTTTCAATAAATACACACACTTTTTCTTTCAACAGTTTTCTCGTAATTTATTTTCAGTTACATTTCAAACATAAGCATTATAAGATAGGGTCAGGTGGGATAAAGTGGTCATAAAATCCACATTTTTTTAACTTGGGTGGATTATAAATATAAGAATTTCTTAAAATACTTAATATTTTTTGGTTGTTATTTTACATTACATTATTGAAGAACACATTGCATTAAAATTTGGGGAAAAATAAAATTCATTTTAACAATTTTATGACACTTTCTATTTGTCATGTTTTTATGACCACTTTACCCCATGGGGTGGGGTAAAGTGAGTAGTACATGGGGTAAAGTTGTCATAAATAAAAAATAAGCATAAAAACGTATTATAAGTAAGCAAAGCTTTTTTTTAATATTTAACAAAACTCAATATAGTGTCAACTTTAAAAGAAAATCAGTTTATTTGCTCAAATTATATATTTTTAATAACCTAGGATCAAAAGTTGGCTTATCAAGAATTTTAAGAATATCTGACTCTTCAATTCCAACAATGTTATGATTTTTAGGAAAGTTGTAATAGTCTGAAATTTTAGATATTTTATTGAGAGAAAATCTCCTATTTTATCAAAATACTGTTCAATGAGCTTTTTGATTGATCCCCCCTTCATATTTTGCCAATATCTCACAGAAATACTGTGATAATTGATTATCTGCAATTGTGGATTCACTTGACTGAATAAGACATTTTCTGCTTTTTATCAAGTTTTTCTTTGCATGTTTTTTTAATTGTTTTCTTGCATCTCTTTCTTTTTGTAGAACTACTTACTTTATATAGAAATTACTTCTCTTACTTTTTGTAGAAATTATTAATAAAGCAACTTTGTTTTATTACTAATTTCTTCAGTCAAATCTTCCATTATTGTTTTTGAACTTTTCTTTTTTCTCTTGAGTTCCATATGGCCACTTTATGTGTAGATGAAACAGGTGTTTATAGAGTTGTAAGTTCAGCTCATGTCAAATCTTTTAGAGTGCAATTATTCAAAAATTATCGTGCAATTACACATGGCCTTTTTTACTGTTCCATAAGCCATGTAACTTCCGTGCCTATCATAAATTAAAAGAACAGGTTTTTTTTTTCAAATCTAAAAGAAAATTGGATAAAGCCAAGTCTTCCAAGCAATATCTTTAGTCTATTTTAGCACTACCTTTAGTTTATTGCACATATAAATGAGCTCCTTTGTACAAAATAAAAGGTAGCATAATGCACTATAAAAAGTACATCCTTTTTTGCAATTGGCCGATTTCTTATATGCGTTATGTGATGTTTTTGGTACAAAAACTGGGGTTATCTAGTTTCAAATCTTTAATTATAATCTGTAATATATCTTAAATTAATATTAACTAACTAATAATAAAATTAATACTAACACCTGTCTAATAAATTAAGCTTAAGAAATTTTTAAAACAGTGATGCATGTTAAGCCTATCCCTATGACCACTTTACCCCATCTTACTTAAATTACTATAAAATAATATCTGTAATTAATTCACCTTATCTGTTGATGAGGAAGTATTCTTAAGATCTATATGCAGCTTTCTGCAGAATCAATCTAATGCAAACTTAATTAAACAAAATGTGGTAGAGAAGTTAAATTAGGTATTCCAACTTCAAACTGCTGTATAAACAAACAAAATGGGTGTTTTCTCCTACTAAAGTGTTGCAATTAATATAATTTTGAATGTTAAACTTAGTTCTTAACTATTCAAAGCTAAAATAAAAAAAATACATTTATACCAATATTCATTACAAAGTTATAGCATTTTATTTGATGTATGACCACTTTACCCCACCTGACCCTACTTGTTTTGTGAAACACATTTTTTGTTAATCATTTCTAATAATTGGAAATACATTAATTCATTTTATCATACTGTTCATTGCTGTTCTGAAATTTGAAGTGTACTGAAAATAGCATATCAATAACAAAATTTTTGTTGTATTTCCCCCCTTTTGTAATTAATTTTCAAAAGCAATTTTCATGAATGTTTTCATTACATAATTTATTCATTAAAGTTAAATACAAGACATAATTGTTTCTACTCCTATGTCTGTTCTTTCACACGTTTTTTGAAATTACATAATTTATTTACGTAAAAGGTTTCTTTTAATTTGATAAACAAAAAAGACATAATTCATTGTATACACTATATCAGCTGTGGATTTGGCTTGTTGAGAAACAATGATAATGAATTTCTGTAGCAATTATATTCTATGGCAATAAAAATAACTTAACATTTAAAAATAATTAATACAAATAATTTTAATTTTCAGTTCTGTATTTAAATTTTTGTTTTTCAAATATACATTACAAAAAATATGTCAGCTTTTTTTATGAAGGAGAAAATATAACATATAATGCAATATTTTATATGGCTATATTTGTATGATTTTTGAGTAATTTGTTCGTATGCTGAAACTAGTTAATGTTATTGAAAATCATTATTTTAAAAAATGGAATTGAAATTTTTTAGTTTTTAACCTTTCAGTGGGCATGCTAAAATATTTTACAGGAGCAGGTGCGTGTCGTACTTTTTACGACACAATAATTTTCTTCATTTTTACTATGGCAGCTGCAAATTATTTCATAATACTAATAAGGGACACGTCAGAGAAGCAAATATTTTCATAAAGAGTGAAAATTAATTTTAATATTATTTACGAAATCTAAAATTATACTGAAATCACAGAAAGTAATGAGATTTAATAATATTATTTTATAAAAAAGATATTAAGCAATATTTAATAAAAAAAATTATAATACAAACTAAGCTTGTACAACAAAGACAACTTTCTTTTTTCTTAGTTTTTGATCTTTCTCCTTGCATATGAAACATTGAACTTTTGCTAGAGAGTGACGCTTGCAAGTACAGTATATATTGCACCTACTGCATTTCATGTATTTTAATGATCATTTTCCTTCTTTCAAACAAAAACCACAAGCTCTTCTTCTCAATTCTGCTTGCTGTTCACTTGCTTTTTCAGGTTGTGATGTATAATTTAGACTTAAAGACATGGTAATGTCATATGGCGAAGATCAGATTTTTTGGGATCGAGTAATGATGTGTTTTTTCATAAGACTGAACATTAAGCTTTTCAAGAAAATTCTTCGGCTTGGTGGATTATTGGCAAGCTTATTACATATTAAATATCTTTGATAATGTAAAGTTAAATATTAAATTGCACTAATCTGCACTGGATATATAATTATCAAACTGAAACATTAAGACGTGAAAAAAATTATCAAGTTACACAAGTGTGCACGCTGCATAAACTTTACGACAGAAGTATAAAACAGTATAAAATCACCTTGAAACTCGGATAAACTGATTTAATCCTGAAGAGGGGGGTCGCATGAAGGAATAGCAATGACTTTCAGACAGTTTTGACTCTGAATAAGAAAACAGGGTATGAAAAATCCTGTTTGTTGTAAAATTTGCGCAGGCACGCCTGCTGGAAGGTTAAAAGCTCTTCTTTTAAAAAAATAATGATGAAATACTTCACAATGGGAAAAAAGATAACGTTTGTAGAAATTTACCTCTTAGCCATCAAATAAATGTTGTAATTCATGTATGTGTGTAATGAAAATTGTTTTGAATTAATCTGACTTAGTGGAATGCTACAGCACTGAATGCCATTTGCTGCATTTTTTGACCTACTTACAAAGTTATTGAATTGAAAATTTATTATGATCAATCACAATTTATTCTGACATATCTAAAATTATTAGACATTGTTTGAAAAAGTGTAATGATGTTTTGTTTGTTCAATGAGTTCTACGAGACAACTTATGACTGTCGTCAGATTACTGTATGCAATAGAAAAGGAACTTGGAATTTATTAAGTATTTAGCAATTAATAAATATCTTAAATGAAAAAAAAAATGTTAATGACAATTATATGCTATTTTCAGATTGGCTTGTTTTAAATTTACATGTGACACTAATGACAATAGAATGTGTTGGGTTTGGGATTAACATCTTTTAATAAAGTAGTTTGAAGTCTGCACAAGAATGTAAAAGTGAATTAATAAATATCTATTTTATTTTTAAGACCAATTTATATGCCAGTGGTGCAGCAAGCACAAATGGTGTCCGGGATATATTATGATTTTTTTTTGCCCCTGTCATCAGTGGCATAGCAACTGTAAATGGCGCCCGGGGCATAGCATTATTTTTTCACCCACTCATCATATTTGACTTTATACTCAGACAGGCCAAGAAACTAACAGAGATTATGCTATGTTCCGGCTCTGCACTGATGAATGACGTAGTTGGTGTTTCTACGCGTTTTGGGGTTACTTTCTATTAGAATTCGCCAACAACCAGAAGTAGATTTTCTTTGCTTCGTGTGCGCCAACGTTTCGTTCTCAAAGCAAAAAGAGAAAGTTGCTTGGATCGATTTTTTTTTTACTATTACCTTGTTTTTAAGTACATAATTTGTGCATTATTAATTAAAGGAAACATGAGAAATATCAATAGTAGACACTTGACACTATATTTAAAATTGTATACAGCAGAAGATTCTATGCAAAAAAAAAAAATTGATTACACCAACCATGCTTTCATGTTGTTATCTTGAAATAAAGCATGCACAATTTTTTTAATAATTAAAAGGAAATTTAATAAAAAAAAACCTAAAATATTTACAATGAATAATGCTCGAATAATAATCGAATTACAACTCAAATTTTACATTATATATTCAGTAGAACTTTTTTTTCACTCTTCTAATATGGAGTTTTGAGAAGTTAAGGTATGAACATTGAATGTTTTATATTATACAGCATAACCGAAAGCTTCATATTCTATTATAAATATTTTTCTTAGCACTCTTATAATATTTTTCATTGCATGCAAATGTTTTTTGGATAAATTTGCGCACAAATGAATCCGTTAAATCTATAGTTTAACATTTAGTTTTTATAGATAAATAGATTGAGCCAAACATATAAAATGCAAAAAATAATATGCTGAGTTACATGCTGGGCAGCATTCTATATATATATAAATTAATATCAAAAGTATTAATTTACATACACAATATAAATTGTACATCCAAACATCCAAAAATTTGTATTAAAACCAATACATTAAAAGATTACAAATCCCTACAAATGAAATGGTTACAGAAATTATTAAATCTACGTATATATCATAATATATTTTTATTTTCATTTGAGTTTTTTGCGTCGCCTTCATATTTCACTTTTCATATATTTCAATTTTATTTTGATGTATATTGTTATATATATGTACAAAAAATGATGCAAATACTGAAAAGAGATAAGATCAATAAATAATTTCAAAAGCAGCGATATTTTAGAAGTTGCTACCATATAAAAATGTTAAAAAAGAAATTAATTAACAGCAATAAATTCTGTTACATTTTCTGAGTAATCATAATTACGCCAGCACCAAGAGAGATTATTCGCCAAATGTGATCTCCGAAGAGACAGAGAAAAAAAGCTTTTCCCCCGAATGCTCCCAAGGTCATTTGGTTCCTCGTAATTTCCGACAGAAGGCGGGAAAAATAAGATTTAAGAAATTAAATAACACACGTTTTGAAAATAGATTTTTATTGCAGAGAATATCGGTTTTTGTTATTTAAAGCAAAATTCTGTTGAAATATGTCAATTACTTTTAAAATACATTAGAATAACTGCAGGACTATTTCTCTTGGCGGAAGAATACCATCCATAGCTTCCACTGTATAACATTCTTGAGTTGTCTTCGACTATAGCACATTTATGACGCTTTTTAATGTATTGCCATGGAGACAAACATTAGCACAAGGCTCTCCTAAGGCTGGTGCCCAGAGCTTCTATGCCCCCGTTTACTATACAACTGTTATCAAATATTTAAAACAATACTCAAATATGCTTAATGAAGCATTCAAAAGCTTAAAATCATTAGCATATTAATTTTTATTAAGTTTCTGGTTTTTAAGTACGATAGATCTGAAATGTGGTCAAGAAAGATCAGTTAACACCTCGAATTGGATCAAACACTATGTTAAATACTTCAAGAATTGTCTTGAAATCTTTTCTCAAATACAGGACTGGAAAAAATTATGCTAGAAACTGGACACTGGTACACTGGAAACTTCATAGAAAATCCTCCATTTATGAAATGGAATCAATTCTATGAGAGCTTAACAGAAATAAAGTTTTATGCAGAATATAATGAAATTAATATTCGAGCTGGTAGAACATTTTATATAATGGCTACTTTAAATAAGACTATTTCTTTTGTGGAAATCATTTTTATGGGGCTCTAATGATTTTTCATTATTTACAGAAAAAATTTCACAAGTATGGCGTGAAACAGTGGCGAATCCAGGGGGGGGGGGGGTCGGGCGCCCGGCCCCCCAAAGCCAAGCCAGAATTCTTGATTTAATTTAACATCATTACAACTGTTTTTTCTTAATTTCTCTCTTTAAAAAAATAATAAAAACGTATCAACATTGCTTTCTGGCTTGAAAGACTCGAAAATTTTGCTACTTTTGTAGTCATTCCACTTGTACCTGTAGCATTGACGCGGTCGAAGACATTTTTTGGCTAGTTATTTCATTGTAATTTTTATTAAATTATCGAAAGTATTGTATTGTTCTTTATGATTCTTATTGTCAGGTGAGTAAAGTCAAAGAGTTTTGGTTTACTTTAGCCTTGAAGTTTGACATTCATACGACAGATTAAAAGTTTTATGACCTCAACCCACCCCCCCCCCCCTCCTCCCGACCGGAATCCTAGATTCGCCACTGGCGTGAAATGAGAAGAAAACTTGGAAAAATAAACTAATATTATAAATTACCAACAATAAAACGTATTACAAAATTATATTGCCTGAAAAAAAAACTGGATAGATTATCTTCTAAAAGGGTTAAAAAATGGTTAATCTCAAAATCGGACAGATAGGTTAATCTCAAAAGAGAATAAACAAACAAACATACACTCAAAAAATGTGAAATTTTTAGGTAGGTATAAAACTTCTTATTTCCAGGAAAATAAATCTTTTTTTTTTTTCTTAGCTCTGTTATACTAATCGTTTCTCTTTTCTTTAGCCTAAATATCTTACTTATTCGCAGAGTTATATTTTATTATAACCAATTTTAAATGTAATATTATAAATGTATTTAGGGTGACCTTTTTTAAATCTAACGTATTATTACCGGGATTTAAATGCTACTGAATGAAGGGGGAGGGGAGGTATTTCGTTTCATAATACTTTATTTTTCAAAATTTTATAAACCCCCCCCCCCCCGAAAGTATGTTGAATGTTTGTCATTTCATTATAGCAAGTTATGGAGAGATAATTACTATCGCTTTTCGTTTTATTTTTCACAGTTTAGCTCTGTGTACATTGGGATAGTAATAGCGGCAGTTGGAAGATGACTAGAAGACTACTGAGATTACGTAGTATTTTGACTGCTGTTATTAATATCTCAGTTCCTCCAATTTTGGAATTAAAAAGATTTCTTCGTGAAACTCTCAATCTCTGTTCCATAATATTGTTACAATTTCTTAATAACATAGTATTGTTACGAAAATCATCCAGTGGGTATACGGTGAAAGCAGTCCAACAAGCAGGATATGGAGAACGACGCTTTATTCCACGAATATTCCAGAAACTCGAAGCACAAGTATCACGAAAAGAACAGCACTTGCACAAATTAGCAACAAAAGCAGGCAGCAAATCACTAATAATAACAGTAACAGCACTTTCAATACCATTCGGCATCTATCAGCTTATCAGCTCGCACTATGGACAAGACTACAAAGAGATTCCAAAGACGTTCACTCGTCTCAGCAGCTCCGGGTTTTTATACCTTTTCTGACAGGATGTGACGTCACAGAATCATATAGTACATTCTTTATATTTCCGTTCCTAATAGAAATAGAAAGATAATTCGAGTATTTTCGAGACCCTTCATTTTGTCGCCAAAATCAGGGGACACAGGCTTGTTTTCCCCCGATAACTAATAAGAACCTTTGTAAAACATTCTTTCCAACTACAAGCCTAACATAGCAGGAAAAATGGTTTTACAGATTTGTAACAGTATGTTTTACTATTTGCTGCGATAAGTTCCCGTTTTGTATTATTCAGTGGAAGTATTCATTATATTAACTTCATGAAAAGTAATGCTACTTAAAACCACATTAATAGCACCCGATTTTGATAATTCATTTCTTTTTCTCTGGATGTCTTATTCGAGGAAGTATTTCCGTTTAGAACGTTGCTTCCATCCGTTTGTAATTGTTAAAATATTTTTCCAAATTGTTTGTCCTTTTCGAATTACCAAGCGTGGACATTTTTTTTTGTTGTTGCTTTTGATAGAGAGTGCAGGCCATTGTCAAATTGCTATAAAAATGAATAATAAAATGCTTTAAAACTGAAAACTTTATAGTATATACTAGCTGCTTTCAGAGACCAGCTGGTTCGCCCGTTTAAATTAGTTTTTATTTTTGTATTTTATATTAATTATAGCATTACCCGTCGCAGTTTCAGCCACGATAACTCGGGAAAGATGAACAAAAAAACTGAATATTTTATTGTATTTGATAGATAGTCAAATATTTAAAGACGTAAATTTTAAAATGCCAGTGATACAATTCTGTATGATGCATCGCAGCTTACAAACTAAGTTTCAAATAACTTTCACACAATTCATATATCACTCATCGGTAGAATGATTAACGCTGAATATGGTTGCAAAATTCGAACATGCTGGGGACCCATGTGAACCAGTGGGTACAAAAAGTGAGGCGACAAAATATTCATAGACATCTAAAAGACCCGGGAGTATAGGAGGTAGACAATAAAATTAAAAAATTAGTTAGTTTTCCCGAACACTATTGCCTTTTTGTAATTCCTACTTTCAGGCTGTAATTTCTAATTTTTAATGTCAAATTTGATGAGTTATCACTTGGGGAAATTGAAGTTTGGCGGCAGTACTGTACTCTTAAGCCTAACCAAAATTTTATTAAAAAATTACCTATAATGCAATAAAAAATATTTGAAAGCGTTTTCATGCCTCATAATTTTAAAATGGCAGGAAAGCATGAGATTAAATGCTTGGAGAAAGAACGAAAATTATTTCAGTGTACCTCACACACAACAAAAACGAACCTGAAATCAATATCTGTTGCCACGCTTTATAAAAATATTACTTTGAAGCAGGTGCGATAAAATATTTCAGCAATGCAATGAATACTAAAGTGAAAATTCTGTTTTGGAGTTAATTTCCCAAGAAAGCAATTAATACGATCACAACAGTAACAATTGCAAAGGCGTGTGAATAAAAGATTTGCTGAAATAATGAGATGGTTTGAATTTTATTTACAACAATAAAAACATAGTTACAATTCATGTTTTAAACATTAATTAAAATTGAACAAAATGTCGCTTGGAAATAAGATTTGTGTGATTGAAAAGCTAATTTTTTTATCCTTAAGATGATGTAATTTTTTTTTTTTTTTTTTGCGATAATAGGATCCGAAGTAATTCCGGAAAAACGTTAAAATTTAAAGTAATTTTTAAATAATTTAAATTCTAATTAAAATTTCGAAAAGTTCATTTTTGGTGATCACCTATTCCCCAAGAAGCAACCGCTTGCCAAATTTCAAGTTTCTACTCCCATTGGTTTGGGAGATTTCGTGATGAGTGAGTCATGGTATTTGCCCTTTATATATAAAGATTAAAATAACTGGTTTAATTATTATTACTCCCTCTCTGTGCATTGTTTTGGTTCTCTTCTGAGATCTTTGAATACATGGTCTTGTATTCAGATATGCGAAGGGAAGATACACTGGTGTGCAAAAATTAAGGAACATTTCATAAAATGCGAGAAATTTGCAATTTATTCGAAAACTATGGTTTGCAATCAGTTGCGGAGCATCGTGGGGCATACAATCGAATATCATACACATTGTACAGTGAAGATTCGGTCACGAGGGCAACCAGAAAGTGATGAAAACGGAAAGGGATTTCGACTCGTCCCATTTCACAGAAAACTGATAATGAGATGAAACTTTCATCTATGGTTACGTTTGATGTACATAATATTTATATGCAGTTTCGTAAACATATCACAGATATTCCGGAAGATATAAAGGTTTCTTTAAAAAAATCCAAATTTTCCCGCATGCTTTTTGCATATAATATGCAGGGTTTTCATTCAAATTATACAAAATTTACAGAACACTCGACAATATGTTACAGAAGTATTACATTAAAATTTAAAGTAAATACGTTGAATATTAGAGAAAATGAGTATTTGTAATAAATAACTTTTTACTGTGCAGCTGCGAGACATAGCGTAATTTTTCGTTAAATTTCTCCTTGAGAGAAGCTAAGTGAGGAGGGTTCTTGAACAAACTGGATTTTCTTTCTTAATGATATTCACTGCGACTTAATTTCTGAAAAGAATGTGTTGTTTTTAGTGCCTCACGCTTTTATGATTTGATTTTGACCTCTATGTTTAATATAAAAAAATTCTGCTTTATAATATACTAATAAAAAGCGCGTTTTAAAAACTTTTTATTTTCCTTCCTTTTAACCTTTTATTCTTAAGTATATTTCATAATTCATTATTTTAAAAATTAATTAAAAAAAATCTTTTTTGTAAATTCACTACCATGTGATATCTCCCGTATGAAATCAAAATGTAATTAAAATCAACTTTTAACTGACAGTTGAGTTTTGAAAATAATAGAATATTGGATTGTTAGCGTAACCCAGAATTGTACAAAATCCCATCTTTGCAAGCATGAAACGCTGTTCTGGGTTCATACTAATTTTAAGAGGATCAATACTTCTTTCTGATTGCATTCTTTTAACATCATGATTAATTGAAAAATTTAAATTTTTTAAACTTAATTTTCTAGAAAGAAATGAAGTTACTGAGCCTTACGTGAGCTTTGCAGAAAGAAAAACGTAGTTCGTGTGTTGGTTCCTGCAATCCGGAGCGTCTTTGAAGTCGCTTCCCCTGATGAGTGGTCAAGTACACCTTGCTTTTAATTTACTCCTGTTTGAGGTCAATATATCATTTTTCGATGTTAATTTAGTTTCCGCGTTTTAAAAGTTCGAACAACATATTTTTTAACAAATAAAAGAGCTTTATTGCTGAGAACTTTGAAAACTGTTTTCCGTTTATTCTCATGTTCAGTAGTATAACTATAAAAGTAATACAATATAATAACTTTTCCGTTGAGATGAAGTAAACCTTTTTTTGAGAAAAAAAAATTGTATGGAAAAAACCAACGAAAAATACAATAGAGATTCATTATCTATTGTATTTTGGGTAATTAATATATATATTTAACTATCTATTGCTACTAGGGTTAGCTAGTTAAAAGTTTAACAGAAATTCGCTGCAAATGTACAACATCAGGCGCAAACACCCAAAGTGCCATGCATTATGATGGTCATGAATATGTATGTGCCTACATCAACTCGTTCTATTGCAAATAATAAGTTCTGAGACATGGCTATCGGAGCCATCACACTTGCATGCTGAATGATTGAAGATATTGCAGAAACCGTTAAACTGGATTTTGAAAATCATAAAGAAGAAAGTGATGAATCGTCCTGTGTCAACAATGAGGAGCATATTTGGCATGCGAATGCCTTTAAACTTATGCATTGAATCCAGTAGCAGCTTTACTGTACTCCGATTTCTCTGACGTAACGGAGACGCTGTCATAACGCTGCATTATTGCAAGTCCACACGAATATATTTATTTTGTAAGCAACCGTATCATGTTGATGTTGTATTTTTAGTTCATTTGATTTATGTATAATAATTTTAATATAATCAGTATACCCTTACGAAACTTTCGCACTTTCAACTCCCTCCACCCAATGATTTTGTATTTTGTTGGGTTGTTAAATTATGTTTCTCGCACGAGTCGCATGATTTAGACGGAAAATTGTCATTACTTCCAATTTAATCTAATTTAAACATTTTTTTAACTCAAATCTTGGACCGAAGAATGTGTTTTCCGTAAAGTGAGTATTCTATCATCAAAGTCGGTAAAAAATCCTGTCCAATGATACCTCGTTCATCGCTGTAGGTATTAGTCGAGAAAGAGGAATGTTGACAACAAAAATAATGTATAGGATTTTTTCTTTCATTACGTGAACTACAATGCCTTTTTTTTTATTGCAGTTTGAATTAAAAGAATTTTCTGTATTTGGAATAGCTGGTCTATTTTGCAATTAAAATTTAATAATTTTAAATATATAATGTGTGACGTATGCCTACTCCGACATTGATTAAAGACAGGGTGTCTCTCCCAGGCGCTGGACTTCAGACTCATCTACTGTGGAGCCACATCCCTTACCTTTTCTTGTATCAGTTAGCCCCACAAACACCGAGACCCTCTTTGACGGAGCTGCCACTGCTTTTCATTACAGGCACCATCTACAGAATTGCACCCTAGACATTCCAGGTGGCTTTTGGCATGAGCTGTGTTCCCCGTGAGAGCACAAATGGTTTTGTCTTGTCGGTTGCAATGCAGATCTGGACGGAGGCTACTGGAGAGGAGATGAGATCAGCCAACTGGTGGTCGCATTCAACGAGGTCTGTTGGACAGTTTAACCGCTAATTATTTTGATCAGTGAATGGACACCCATAGCAGGGAGGCTTAATTTATTATGTTATTATTAATCTAAATTATTAGAATTTGTATAACTCTATATTTACTCAGAAGAATTCTAAATAAATTATGTTAAGATTTAACAAGCTGTAATGTTCTTTTTTAAGCACCTTGCTGGGCAGTACAGCTAATTTGGTAGCAGCGGTTAAGATAATTCACTGACGTTTTTTTCCGTACCGAGATGACTCCAAGGCCTAAACTTGGGTTCAATTTTTCATGTACAAAAGCACGTGATTTTTTTTAGCAGTTAGAATCGTAAACTACGATATAGGTTGAAACACGGACAAAGTATTATTTGTTTCTTCAGAGTAGAAAGAAGGTTTTAAAGGTGTAAGCTTACACCGTTTGATTTTCTTCCTGTGAGACGAACATCGTGTTCAGATTCAATTGAGCGGTGCGGCAGCCTGCAGTAGAATCTCTTCATGCTCCAGTTGCTAGTGATTGTGTGGTGATTTTCATGTAGTGCCATAGTAGTTGTCGATCTGTTTACGTCAAAGGATGTTCGTCAATTTTTCTGCTGTGTTAATGTTGACTTCAAGGAATTGCTTGAAATTTTCTGTTTTGGCAAATGACCTCATTGTTTAATTATAAATTGATAATTCAGATAAAATGATTTGGTTCACTAAACTAGTGTAATTTCTGGAAAAGGTATTTTTATATTTTCGGTATATGTATTATATATCTGATATTTGGTAAATATTGTAGAATTTGGTGTATTTATTGTGGTATGAGAATAAGTTTAGTTATTGTTAATCTTGACTTTACTTATTGAAAGGTGGTAGAACTTAAGGCTGGTTTGACAAACAGCTGAAGGTTACAGCTGCCCGCCAGTCCAAATGTAAATTAACGGAACTAGGAACCCTAGTACATTTAAATAGTGAGAACTATGAAGAGCTCGCGAGATATCCTAACTACCATGATAGAGACTGAATAAGGAGGAGAAAGAGCAAATTCACTTTCCAGATCAGGCGTTAAACCGAAATGTGGCAGGGCAGAGTAATCCCCTTATAAATATCAGCGGATATCAAAAATTAATCAGAAATTTAATTCCAGGAAGAAACCATTTATATCTCGTGATTTTGAGCGTTACATGAAGAGGTTTAATATAAATCAGTCAGATTGGGTAAATATCCTGATGGGGATACTTTATATACACTGCGGATAGTGACCAGACTCCTTGCCCTTGGAAAGAGTGGGCTGAAAATTACGAGCACATAAAGGAATTATTGTTAAAGCGATTTGGCTAAGTCAGAGAGGAATGCCAGACAAAATTCGTCCACCATCAGAAAAGCTGGGGTACTTACGGGGATTTTCTTTTTTGAAACTAAAATTGTTAGAGGAATGGCCAAAGGCTAAAGGGATGGAGGTGGGCGATTTTGAGTCTCACAAAAGACTAATGATAGCAGATCAGATGAAAAGAGGAAGTAAGTGGAGAGGTTCAAGAACATTTCGCTTCCGATGAATGGACCTTGACAAAATCATCTTCTTTTAACCTTGAATTATGCCCGATGTTCAGTTGAAACCAAAAGAAAATACATTTGAAATGGTACCATTACAGGAGAGACACACTTCACTCTACATGATTAATAAAGCAATCAAATAAAACGGAAACACGTCACTTCAACTCCACACCAGAGGAAAACATCGCAGAAGAAAAAAAATTCATGGCAGATTACCAGAGCAATACGTAG
>BGPR01029024.1:0-15426 GCA_013235015.1 Araneus ventricosus | reverse complement strand
TCTTGAGTTATCGTGTCCATAGACATACAGGCATAATTCTAAACGGTTGTATAGTTCAAAACTAAGAGCCATTGTAATGGTGAAAGTAAATAGATAAACTAAGAATAGTCAATTTACATTTTCCTTAGCCACGTGCAAAGTTTTATCTCTCTATGTCATTCCGCTCTTGAGTTATCGTGTTCATAGATGGACAGGCATAATTCTAAGTGGCTGTACAGTTGAAAACTAAGAGGTATTGTAACGCTGAAAATAAATAGATGAACTAAAAGTAGTCAATTTACATTTTCCTTAGACACGTACCACGTACAAAATTTATCTCTCTAGGTCATTCCGTTCTTGAATTATCGTGTTCATAGATAGACAGGCATGATTCCAAAAACAGATTTTTCTAGTCTAAATCGAGGAGATTCATCCAATTCTCAAGGTCGAATTTTTGGTGATTACAATACTTTCTCATTGCTTACTTCGCATAAAAGAAAATAAAAAGATCAGCACAATACTAAGCTATCAAATATGGACCAAAAATTACTGGGTGGTTGCAACTTGTTGTGAAGTGAAGCGAAATGTAACTGCCACTAGGCGGCGACGTTGTGACGTCAGCCTGCGAGCTGACTTCAATAATCAAAACGGCTTCTTCTCTCGGTGGTTGCCGAACGTATTATGTGTATCTCTGCGTTTGTGTCGTCGGTTGCGAATAAATGTTTGTGTCTGAAAGGCTTTTTAGTCTTATTTTGGACAAAGTTACCTAGCATCTGGTAGATGCAGATCCATAAGATTTCAGGACTTTGATTCTATGTTAATGGTTTTCGAACACAACTTGATGAATGCCATTCGATTTGTTTGGTGTTCCGAAAATTCTTTCGTAAACTGAGCTGTTCGTGGTCCACAGTATTTATGAATCGTGGTTTGACTAAATTGCATTATGAATCTCTACTCACTTTAACAGCAATGGATCAATAGGAAACTAAATACTGCTATATGGAGCTTCTCTTCTTTAAGACTTCCTTAAAATTCGAATTTAAATCACCATAGATCATCAAATTTAAATACAGTTTGGGATGTTACCAGATAAAAATATGTTTCATAAGAGGATGAATTTGCTTAAAAACACTGCATAAAAAATTCTAAAGGAAAAAAAAACGGTTTTTTTTCTTTAATTTTATTTTTAGATAAAACAGTTAAACCATTTGTATATTAAATGTTGTTTCCATTATAGTGCAATAGAAATCCTGGAAGTAAAAATGGATGAATTAAATTATTTTTCAACATTTTAATTTGCTCTGGAGTAAAATACAAATTATTTGATTGAAATGGTATCCAAATAACCTATTGTTATTTATCTATAATACTAATATAGATAAATAACAATTATTTTATTATAATAATAATACAATTAATAAAATAATAGTATTATTATTACAATGATAATGCTATTATTTTATTATTAATTAATTAATTAATTATTATTAATAATAATAATATGCTATTTTAATTAATAATAATGTTTGTTATTATATATAGATCTATAATTACTAGAAAATCACCCCTCATGGTTTGACGCGTGCAAATTGCCTCTAAATTCGAGAGATCTCCCTTCAAATTTGACGTGTTTAAATAGATATATATGCGAGAGAAATGTTTAACATTGATTGAAAACAAATAAAATAAACATATGTTTTATGACAGGAATTTTTTTTTTATTTACATATTATTTAAATATTTCTTTATTCAAAAACCTCTTGGTAAACAATATCCCGTGTGAAGTATTTTTCGTTGTTTAATAATTTTCCTTGTATTTCAGATGTATGCGATTTGTTGATAGTCATCCTGTAAGCTGGAATTAACGGGAACTGGCGGCGGTTGAGAACGAATGGTAGATTCACGTCACTGGTGGCTAATTTAATTCTTGGCAAGAAAACAACATCGCCACGATTGCATTCGGATACAATTTGGCATCCAAACTATATCACGCGCATGATATACCACTCACGTAATTTACTACTTTCTATTAAAAAACGGAAATTAATTTTAAATATAGGATTAATATAATCTAAAATCTCTCGGGAACTATTTATCATAGCGAGATAAATTTTATATCAATCGATAGAAATTTTATTTCACTATTTTAGAGCTATTAAATTTGAAATTAGAACGTCAATTACTTTTTTAAATTTAAAATTACTGAAATTGATTTTCTCTAACAATGAAATAATGCTGTTTAACGTCTCGCAGTGCTATGGCGCGAGTTTTATTGTTGTTGACGTCAGAGCGTTACCGGAGCATATGCCAAATTTTATCAACCTAACTTGGGTTTCTGAGTTATCGTGTTCAAAAACAAACACGCATAATTCCAAAAAAAATTATTTTTGAATTTAGGTAGGTCTTAAACATAAAATGTTCTATTTTAGAGGTTGATTTTTCCAATATTACAATACTTTCTAATCGTACACTTCGCAAACGATAAAATAAAAATATAATTTCAGACAGCGGATTCTGTGATCTTCTGAATCGTTTTTCCAATCCAAGTTCACAACGTTCTTCCTTCTTACTATGAACTGCTTAATTATTATGATATCTAATGTTTTTGTTTGTGTATGTACTCGTATTTAAAAATTTCATTGCAAAAAGTTTCAAAATGAACATCTCCATCGACGCATTTGGTTAATGGTAGAAGCTACACATTGCGTTTCTTTAAATTGCTACAAATTACTACTTTCTTATTACGAAAGCATTTCAAAAATTGTTCTTTTTATCTTCCTCCAAATATATTGCATTAAATTCTTTTCTTTTCAAAAAGATCAAAAAGCAGTTTACCCTTAAGCCTTTATGTACATTCCAAACTTCAAAATTGGAACACTTTTTATCTCTAGAGTAATATCTTTTCCTGTATACTGCAAAAGATGAAAGTTTAATGACACTTCAAGTATTTCGTAACTTTTATAAACCCATTTCCATTATTTTTTGTAAGATCCTCCAAAAGGAATCATTTGTTTGATCTTAAATTCCTTATAATTCCAAAAACAACGGCATTAAGTAATAATATCATTTTTGTCACTTTTTCTAGCCTTGGATTTTTTTTCTTAATTAATTCTTAAATTAAGAGTGGATTAAATATATATCATTCAACATAAGGAATTTCAACTAATATTTTAAAAAGGGGAGTCACTGTGAATTCTAGAACTTGTCGCAAATAGATCTTCACATGCTGAGGTTTCTATGGAAAATTCCACCGCATTAAACCGCAATTATTTTCACGTCTATATAGAAATGAGTAGTTGCTTTTACAAAAGTTTCAAAACAGAAAATGCTTATTTTTAAGTGTTTTCCAACCATTATAGATGCCATTCACAAAAAGTAAAATTATTTACAAAACCTTGAAATAATATTATTAAAGAACTATAACTGTAGGACAGCATCAATTATAAGAATAACAACTCAAGTTTTAATTTTATCGTTTTCATCTAATAGCCATTTTCTTTTTTTTAAATAACGAATAATACTAAATAAATAAATTTGTTCCTATTCCTATTAATAAAATTATAAACAGGAAATATGAATAAACATACGATTACGTTAAATATTTTTTTCTCTAACTAAAGAAAAATAAATATGATTTTCTTAACGTCTGCAGATTAGGTGGTTTCTATTTATACTTACAACAAATTTATATTTAACACCATACTGACGCAATTTTGATTTTGATCGCAAATACAGGATTCAGGTAATCACCGATGTAATGCTTAATTGTAGCTCGTATGACTCGGGAAAGAATCTAATCTATTCAAGCCCCTATAACGGAACTCGGAACAGGAGATTCTGAAAATTATTACGGTAGTAAAAAGAGTACTTTGGGCATTCTTCACCTTGGTTGGGGAGGAGTGATTTGCATGCATAATTGCCGAGCGCTTCGTTAGGCCCCTGGCCGAATGTGATCTTGAGTGGAAAGGTTCCCTTAGTGCTATCGTTTATGTGCTCAAAGTCCGCCGCTAAACTTCTACGATGTGATTACAGAAGAACAAGGCACCGAAAAGGGGCGCTTAAGGCTAAGCTTCCATGCGTTGATTGCACTAGCAGATTAATCTTATATGAAGTTCAAATACTGTTGTTGTCTCTGGTAAAAGAGGATAGAAAGAGCGCTAGCCTGTGCTGAAGAAAAGAAGCTGTGCTTTTAGTTTAGTTTAATTTTGTTTAGTTTAGTTTAGTGTAAAAGAGAATAACGCTAGCCTGTGCTGAAGAAAAGAAGCTGTGCTTTTAGTTTAGTTTAATTTTGTTTAGTTTAGTTTAGTGTAAAAGAGAATAACGCTAGCCTGTGCTGAAGAAAAGAAGCTGTGCTTTTAGTTTAGTTTAGTTTATTTAGTTTAGCTTAGTTTAGTTTAGGCTTCTAGTTTAGCTTCTAGTGTAAAGAGAATAACGCCAGTCTGTGCTGAAGAAAAGAAGCTGCGCTTAGTTTAGCTTTAATTTACTTAGTTTAGTTTAGTTTAGTTTAGTTTAGCTTAGTTTAGTTTAGTTTATTTTAGCTTTAGTTTAGTGTAAAAGAGAAGAACGCTAGCCTCATGCTGAAGAAAAAGAAGCTGTGCTTTTAGTTTAGTTTAGTTTAGCTTCTAGTTTTAGTTTAGTTTCTAGTTTAGTTTAGTTTAATAGTTTAGTTTAGTTTAGTTTAGTTTAGTTTGGGGTTTAGTTTAGTTTAGTTTAGTTTAGTTTAGTTTAGTTTAGTTTAGTTATATCAACGACCCTTTTGACGCAACACGAGGGATATTTTGGGATGGACCTCGTAATTTTGAACTACGGTCAGACGACGAGGACGGTACCTAGGCCCCCACCCTCTTTACAATCTTCTGCACAACACCATGCCACTGCGTATGATTTAGAGTACACCAGGCCACTACTTATGATTTAGCGTACACCAGGCTACTACTTATGATTTAGCGTACACCAGGCCACTACGTGGACGACAACTGAGCTGGTAGCCCCTCTCCAAACTTCCGCACCACACCAGCGGGAGGATAAACTAATATAAAAATAATTTAAAAACACGCGCACTGGAATGTTACGGTTATTACTAATTATATTCATTATGATTTAACTATAAAATCACCCGTCATGGTATGAGGGATGCAAATTGCCTTTTCATGCGAGAGATTTCCAGTCAAATTTGACGTGTTTAAATAGATATATATGCGAGATAAATGCTTAACATTGATTGAAAACAAATAAAAAAACATATGTTTTATGACAGGAAATATTTTTTTATTTACATATTTCTTTTATCAAAAAAACTCTTGGTAAACAACATTCTATGTGAAATATTTTTTAATGTTTAGCAGTTTTATTATAATTCAATAACCATGAAATTCTCAACTTGTCAAACGTAAGTCAAAAGTTAAAATTTCAAAGGAGTTCATTTTCGAAATTCTAATCAAAACAAAGCGCTTCTCTGCTTGTCAAACTTTGCCAAAAAATATTATCAAATTATATCATCACGATTGCAATAAATAATAAGATGCATCGTGGCGTCCAAACTATATCACGCGCATGATATACCACTGACATAATTTACTACTTTCTATTAAAAAACGAAAATTAATTTGAAATGCCTGATTAATATAATTTAAAATTTTTCAGGAACTATTGGTCATAGCGAGATAAATTTTATATCAATCGATAGAAAATTTTATTGCACTATTTTAGAGCTATTAAATTTGAAATTAGAACGACAATTAGGTTGATGTGAACACTATAACTCAAAAACTTGAATAAATGAATGGACTTGAATGGATGGATAAAATTTGGTACACAGTTTTATCATCATAAATGTATGTGCGTATCAAAGTTTGGACCAAATCCTCCAAAGGGTTGATTGTCTGTCGGTATGTATAATCGCATATTTTTAATCGCAATAACTTCTTAACAAAATTACTTAGGTAAATGAAATTTGGTATGTGGCCTTCTTACCTTAACTGCAGATTTGTGTCCAGCAATGGTTTTCTGTGCGGCCAAAAAAGAGGCGTTCAAAAAATTTAATTTTTCTAATCTGATTCTCCATGCGCATGCGTACTGGTAGCAATCTCTGTGCACGCGGAAGATATTGAGCGAATTACGTCAGTTTGTCCTTGAGCCCAAAAGTGGAACCTAGCAGTGTGTGATATATGCGTTTTAATCTGTACGCATCTCTTTGAATTTGATTCTTTACCTAAATATTTTACAATCGCTATAATCTACAATGAAAAACCTTCTGATAGTCATTGGATTCTGAGTTACAGTAGGTTCGATTTTTTTTATCACGAGGGGAAATGGGAAACAGCACCTTTTGGATGTAGTATACTAGAAAGTTTAGGGGAGATCACTCCAGCTGGTTTATTTTATATTTTGATTTTACTTAATTTTTTATCATTTTCATCTTTTTCTCAAAAATTCACTCCACAGAATGATAATAATTATCTTATAATTATCTTATTTTATAATTAGTGACATATGAACGAAATTGCAATTTTTAATTCCCCCAAGTGGTCAGTTATTTTGATGTCATTAATTTAAGATCTAAGTAATACATATTAAAGTGGATACACAATGATCTGTAAACTATTATTTGCAATCAGAATTATTAACCTGTTATTTAGTTGCTTGAATTGAATTGCAGAAATTTGTATAAAATTTGCTTGAATTATATTCATGCCATAATTATATACAAATTTAAAGTAACTATAATTCAATTTCACCAAGAAGGTAAACTGTTAATTTTTTAATTGCAGAACGGAGCCAATTATAATCTGTTTCAATACTAAAATTTTTTTAAAAAGAATTCTGTTAGCAAAGCAAAAAAAATCGGTTAAAAAATCTTACTTATAATTACAAACACTTCAGAAAAATGATATTCAAAGTGAGTATATAGAAAATTTTATTGCCTATTTTCTTTCTTGGAGAAGAAAATATATATGTGTACGTATATCTGTATATTCTGTTTATCATAACGGGTTTCCAGAAGTTTTCCTGCAAACTTGAGTTGACTAAAACTGACATAAGACGGAATTCAAAGCGAATCGAAAAGTCTCATTTGAAAGTACTCTCGGAGACAGAAAGACATTTTCTAAAGAAAAATCCCTCTTCAATATAAATAGTCAATATTTCTACATGTAAGAATCATATTTTATTCAAGGAATGGAAAATTGTGTACATCTTAACAGTATATCTCATACAACCGACAAAATGGTATGTTCGGAAGTGAGTTTCTTAAAGTTTAGAAATCTTGAATTGTAAAACTGTAAATAAGGCTGGAAAATTCGTAGAAACGCGCTGAAAAATCTCATCAAGAGAATTTGTCTATCAAAATATATTATTTTGATCATTTTTGACGTTTCAGTTCTTCTTAAGACCCAAAACAAGTTATGAGAGTTGTATTTGTGTGTATATCCGTATGTTTGTCTGTGTGCGTCTGAACACGATAGTTGAAATACACAACAAAATCGACGAATGAAGTTTGGCTAAAGGCCCTTTAAAATTGAATAACCTATACCAATGAGTACATTCTAAGATGCAATTATTTTTGAAAGTGTGGTAGAAAAATTCAAATGCTACATCATTTCAAAATTATGGTATTATCAGTTCTCTTTTTTATGCAATTTCTGAAGTTTTTTCATTTTTGCATAGCAAATTACAAACTGTTAAGGAAATTCATGAGGTCAAAAGAATGTGGTACTTCTCCAAAATATACATATATATAATTCTTTACTTTAAGCGATATATTAATAAAAATTATAAAATACCATTCGTATTTAATATAAACACGATATAATTATTACACTCTTTAGTCTTGCATTGCCACTCCATCAGTGAAAATATTATTAAATGTCTTTTATTATTTTTGAGCACTTTTTCGTAACCGTACTTAATATTTTTTAACTATCAATATCAGAGAAAAATAGGACATAACAATTTAAATGGCATGGACATCATTGAATAAATGATTTTCGGAATTTTCAAATAACGATTTTTTTCTATATAATATTTTTCAAAGTTAACACCAGAAAATATCAAAATGAAGAAATAAAATATTATTGATAAACAGGTTGTGAAAAAATTAATAGCGGTTACTTTTAAAGGATTTCAATGATGCGAAATGCTATCGATTCATGATATAACATATAGGTATAATAATTTTTGACTTCGCTTTGTTTTTTTCATTGTTATATGGACATATGTAAACACTCTCGAAATTTTAAAGTAACTTATTGTGATATTACTGCTTTTAGTACTTATACTTATTTCGTATTGTGAACATTCTGGTGTTGCTTTTTAAGCTGTTATAGGATAGATTAACAAACCTTGATTTTAATTCAGAACAAAAATTTATTTCAAAAAGAAGTTAGAAATATAAAAAAAACTTTTTAAAAAAACGTTTTTACCAATGCATTAAAAAGAAAAATAATAATTTTTTTCTCAAAAACCTGGAGGTGAAAACAAAAATTCGGAAAAGCATGAGGCACAGGTAGAAAAGCTGTAAGTAAATTAGAATTTTAATCACATTTATAATATATTTTATATGATGAATGTTTAATAACATTTCGTTCGTTATGATAATCATTGTGATCATTTTATATCTTTCTCCTATTGTTTTTAGAGCCTCACGCCTTTACGATGTTTATTTTGACACCCGTGTTTTTGATAGAAAAATGTTTTTCCTTTTTTAATGCATTGGCAAAAGCGTTGTTTTTAAATTATATTAATTATTTTCTAGTTTTTGTTCGTCTTTAACTTATGTCATAATTCAGCATTATAAATATTTTGGGATCTTAGAATCAATTTTTCATGAACTCATTCCAACAATTATTTTATTGATAATATCTATAATAGTATATACTTATTTTTATTAGTATTGAAACATTTTAATTACTGTGTAAAGTATTTTAGTTCTCAAAAATACTATAGATGTCGCCACTGAAACCTACAGAGTGCAAACGTACTTTTACGAATTTCTTTTAAAAGATTGATAATTGAGAGCTCTAAAGTTAATAAAATTTTTCATTTTTATCAAGACCCAATAAATATACAAAATTTCAGAACTCTAGTGCATTAAGAAGTGAGTGAAAACTTGATCACAAAATTCCTACCTTACATACATACAAATATGAAACATTTCGAACTCAGTAAAAGCGTTTAATTAATAAACGTTAGAAAAGATAGTCTTGCTGGGTTGGATTCGCACAGTGTGAGGAAATAAATTTTTTGTAGCTATAAAGGAATAGACCATGTTTTATTTATTTATTCATTTCCTGTTTCGCCTTCGTCTTTTTTTTTTCTTCGTTTAGAAAACTTGTCAAATCAATCAAAATTGGCATTTTCATGTCTAAATTAGGAAACTCTACAGAAGCTTTAAATACAATTACCAATGTAGAATTATATAAATCAGTCCGTTTTATTAAAATGACTTTTTAAATCAATTTCCAAAAACTGCAAAAGTCACTCAAAGAAAAATCAATCTTTAATTAATTCTGTATGAAAGGAAAAAAACAAGTTCCCTTAGCGATTTCATCGATATTTCTACTTGTTATTTGTGCACCCAAACATCTCACGTCATCTTCATTTTTTAAAAAAATTATTTCAGTAGTCTATTTTAAAACTAATAAAACTAATTTCAGCCAAAACAATTTCAAATAAAACAGTACTATTTTGTTAATTTCTCTTTTTTTCAAAAGATATATTCCCAAAAGTATTTGAAAATTAATTAGGGTATTAAAACAAAAAGTATAGTTAAAATATTCGGAAACATTTTATAATAGAACATTTTTTCAGATGATGACTCTCGGTTTTATTATTCTTTTTCTTTATTATTTGTTATTTGCTACGAAACGATTTTAAAAGTGATTTGCGACTGTGTTTATTTATTTTTATCAAAATGTACATAAATTCTTATAATCATTCTTTGTTTTGACATTTTAGGTATTGTACATTGTGTCCATATTTAAAATACATTAGGGAATAAAAAGAGCTGAATATAAAAAAGGAACTCATGCTTACAATTACATACATCTGAAGATCAAAGAATTCAAAATGTTTTTTTTTTTATTTCTCATGTCTTACATTTAAAATCAATGGCTCCATTAAATAAATAGTTACACATTACATTACACACATCCGAAGATCAAAGAAATTCAAAATGTTTCTTGTTCCTAATGTTCTACATCAAATCAATGATGCAATTAAATAATTAGTTGTTAGCACTATTCTTAGTTTTGTAATTAGAATCATTTTTCTTTGAACACTTTATTTGAAAGACTTTCTTTTCTATTATTCGTGACTTTAATAAGCAACGGCACTTTAACTAAAGATGTTCGCGAAAATATTTGAACTGTCTGGAAGATTTATATTCTGATATATTTCTTTCTTTCGCGCTACATCTAATGAAATATTTGAGGACATTTCAATGTATTACCTGATTCCTATCATTACAGTTACAGTCGATTTTATAAAATTATTATATTTAATTATAATTTCTTATCAAAAACTACAAATTATGCAGCACACTTTTTATTATTTATACTGGAAAATTATTGCAGTTATTCGTCTTCAATTAATCAAAAAATTCCAGGCTTGATGGGGGTATGCAAAATCCATTTTAATATAAATTTTATACTCTTGATAAATATTAGCTTTTAGAACCAATGCTTTTTCAATTCAAATTTTCAAATCAAATTTCCTATGAGTCATATAAAAAAGTGTTTTTATTTTAACTAATAATTTCATAATCATACAGAAACAAGAGTCATCCAGAAAAAGTTCTATATCATAACTTTAATTTTAATTTAATCTAATAGAATCAGGCAAAATTATATTTAAATAATAATTTCTTATTCTATATTGAATAATTTTTTCTTTATTTACGTGCAAATGATTTTGAAAGTAACTCTAATTTCGATTATTTATTGGATTATTTAATTTTTTTAAATAACTAAGCACTTCAACAATAAAGACTTGATATCCATCATTTTAAAAGAAAATGTTTTGGTTTACTATCACTTAAGTACGCTGAGAATTTTTTTGTCAAATTTTAATCAAAATTCAAATTTTTCAGTCAATTACTTATATTTTATATAGAATAGAGGTTGCTAAATAAAATCCCAAAAGCTATGTTTTCTATTCGATAAAAAACATTATTAAATATTTTTTGTTTGAAAGTTACTCAAACAATTCATTACGAAAATATGGTATATTTTATAAATTTGTAATTAGCTCATATTATTTTACAATCCCAGTCTAAAACACAAAACAGCTCTAAAAATCCACAGCTTACTCATGAAGTTATTCTGACAAAATAAAAATTGTGAAATGATTCGAAGAAAAATATGTTTCTAGAATAATACCGACACCTTTATTCTTTAAAACAAAGGTCTTCTATTCTTATGATACCAACACCTTGATTCTTCGAAGCAAAGGTCTTCTATTCTTATTTATTCCTTCCCAATAAAGTATTGATTTCTGATTTGGAGCGATATTTGAAAACATCGGATGGTTCTAGATGCTTCTGCTGAACAAATCCTTTCTTTTTGATTTGTGGGATTTTTTTAACAGCAAAGTTTTTTGCCCATCAGCTAACATAGATGAAACAACAGCAAAAGAAAAATGTATAGCTGAAGGCATTTATGTGTGCTATCTTCGATCAAGTGGGGTTTTTTTAAATATTTTTGAACAGCTTTATTCTGATCTTTTTTATAGATATTTAGTATAATGATATCTCACGCGCCCACAGCTTTTTTCTTACATTTTTGGGACAAGATCAACTAGATAGCGTCACCCTTTCTGTAGTTTTTCATAGGTAGATCTTCATAATGCATGTATATTGTCTTTTGATTAAAAATTTCCCTTAAGTCCTTATAACTTTTTAGGTTATTTATTTTAGCATGGCAAAAAGTTGGCACTCAGCCTCTGGCATTAGATTACTTTATCTCTGATATAGCAAAGAAGAAAGCCGGGACTTTTCCTATCCCTTCCATGCGACAGGAAGTCCAGTACCAGTCTTTCACGACTTGTCAGCGGCCACATGAATTGCCTTACATATTCTGAGGGCAACAAGATCTACCCTCTCTGCCCTAAATGCCAGCAACATCAAGCATCACCTAAACACATTTTGGACTGTATAGGACTTGACCGGGAGGAAATGTATTCTTCTCCCCTTTTAGTCATTGATTTCATCAAAGTCAACGGATTCCTTGATCTGGTATGACTCCCCGTCAGACTCGATTGGAGACTAGTAACAACAACAACAACTCTGATATTTCAAGAATTAAGAATTCATTCACAAAGTCACTTTTTTATATTTGTACGTTGACAATGATTTTAAAGTGTTGAAAAAGATCACCAGAAACGCATTAATTTAAATTTATTCGAAGAATTTAAGCATTTAATCTTAAATTGGAATGACGATTACAAGGTTTCTCTCTTTAAAAGGTTTTGACGTCTCTCCATAGTGGTCTAATGGTGTGTCGGGAAAGGGAAAAATTATGACGATTTTCGTGGTATTTTTAAACGCTTATAGCTCCTCAACCAAATACCATAGAGAGTTGGTTTTAGTTTCATTTAACACAGAAAACGGTTGCCATTGAAGATTTCAAAAATAATTTTAGAATTTGGAATTACAGTTTAGTCACAGTTGAGCTTCAAAGTTCGTGAAAATCACTAAAAATTTTGATGACGTCACAGCCAGCGATGCGCGCGCACGCATCGACTGTGAACGGTATATTAACTGGATTTTAACAGATTAATAATTAATTCATTTCAGAATAATTAATTCATTTAACAGAGGAAGGTCATAGAGCATAGGTCAAAGTCACATAGAGCAACTTTAGTCACAGAAAGTCACAGTTGATTAATCGATTTATTAACTACTCTTAATTAATTATTATTAACAATTGTTGATTTAATTTAGCTGTCCTTTCCATTGATTTAATTGATTTGAGTTGGTTTTAGTTTCATTTAACAGAGAAAGGTCATAGAGCATTGGTCAAAGTCACATACAGCTACTTTAGTCACATAGAACAACTTTAGTCACAGTTGAGTAAGGTAAGTCTACGCACTTCAATACCAGCGGCCGTTTCGCAGAGAGGGCCTCCCGTCGATTTTGTTTTTTTTTTGCTGTTGTTGTTGATTATAATTATAAACAAGATTGGAAAAAGCAGAGTTTCAGTACAAAGTGTTAGTGTTTGTCTTGTAAATCTATCATACAAAAATTAAGAGCGATATATCTTGGTTAAAGTTTCAGAAACCATATTCTAAGATTTTCATCGATCTAGTTTCGAAAGCTTTTCTGTAGCTTTTCTTCAAAACTCAATTCATAATTATGAAATTTTAAGATTTAATTTAGTTTAGTTATATTTACGTCCAGTTTTGAAGCAACACGAAAGCTATTTTCGGACAGACCTCATAATTTTGAACCAAACAGATATACCATAAATACCAACAAAATATACCATAACCCTCAAACAATCAAATTTTCAGATGGTGCGTGAAAACGTCTTTCCGCTCGTTCCAGTGATAGTCGGTCGAACTTTCTGGCGTGACAAAATACCGTCAGATTTGAATCGCTAATAATTATGAGACTAATAATGCGAAAAGAATGGTTGAACCCACAACGGATAGATCATATCTGTAAGAGCCCGTCGCATAGTATTTGTTTTGCCTGTGACGTCATCGTACCAGGGTAGGCGCATGCGCGTGATTGTTAGAAATTAGCTTTATGCAAGGTTATAAATAAGTGTAGCGTGGAAACGTGTTTAGCTGGGAGGTTGATTCTTGTGTCATTGTAAAGAGCTTGAGGGTACATTTGACAATACATAAAAGAAACATAATATAAAAATTTGAATTGAAAAATTCGAATTTTACGGGAAATATGAGCATTTGTAGTAAATAATGTTTTACTGCGCATACGCGAAATGTATTTCTATATAATGTCAACAGATGGCACCATCAAAAGCTCCTCTAAATAAAACATAAGAAAGCCGCAGTTGGGGTCCGAGAAATAGATTTTTCTTGAAAACGTAGGGATGAAATCTTAAAACAAGTATTTCGTATTAATATGTAATTTAATTATCAATCTCTTTAATGCAGTATTTACACAGAGTGGTATAATGGTCAGAAAATAGATAAATCATAATCTACCACAGACCCTTTCTACATGCGATAAACTTGAGATTTTTCTATTCTGGAAATCATTATACTACTCTGTGTAAGTACTGTATTCATGAGATTGATAATTAAATTGCATATTAATACGAAACTCTTGTTTCGTGTTTTTATCCCGACGTTTTCACGAAAATTCTACGGCGTGGACCCGAACTGCGCCTTTCTTACGTTTTATTTTATTATTATTAGATCATGCATTCATTGTACACCATGTATTAAGTTTAGAAAATATGAAATTAATCCCTCTCCTATTACGATAGTTTATTTACAACTTACCCACATTTATACAATCATCTTTAAACAACTATTATTTATTTTTTATTGAATATGCCAAATTCCTCGTGGGCCAAAAATGTACAACACGAAACCTTAAAAACCCATGGCAGTTGAAAAGACAAATTTAGGTAATATAAAGTGCTCTACATAAATTAAATGTTGCAAAACTGTGAAGTACTGTTCAGTAACGGATTCCGAGACTTGTACTTTCGGACGAATTTACACCTGAAAAGGGTGTCAGGCAATGAGGCATATGAGAAAATTTCAGGAGTTCTTTCACGCTCAGTAAAATGTAAACATCACTCTTCCATTCTTCACTTTACCCCTATTTTGATGAAAATAACTCTGCCCGATGCAAAATCCGAATCCGTTGCTAAACAATACTATTTTTGCTCATTTGAATCTGATCGAAAAAGAATTTGTTTAAGGAGTAATAGAAGATAAAATTATCTGCACTTTAAAATCCAATGGTTGAGTCTACTCTCCTGAGTATTCAATTAATGAAAAAAATGAAATGATCTTGTTCGAAAAAGAATTTGTTTAAGGAGTAATACAAAATACAATTATCTCACTCTAAAATCCAATGGTTGAGTCTATTCTCCTGAGTATTCAATTAATGAAAAAAATGACATGATCTTGTTCGAAAATTAATTTCTTTAAGGAGTAATAGAAAATACAATTATCTCACTCTAAAATCCAATGGTTGAGTTTACTCTCCTGAGTATTCAATTAATGAAAAAAATTAAATGATCTTGTTCCAAAATTGATTTCTTTAAGGATTAATAGAAAATACAATTATCTCCGCTCTAAAATCCAGTGGTTGAGTCTATTCTCCTGAGTATTCAATTAATGAAAAAAAGGAAATGATCTTGTTCCAAAATTGATTTCTTTAAGGATTAATAGAAAATACAATTATCTCCGCTCTAAAATCCAGTGGTTGAGTCTACTCTCCTGAGTATTCAATTAATGAAAAAAATGAAA
>BGPR01029023.1:0-19553 GCA_013235015.1 Araneus ventricosus | reverse complement strand
AGTAGCACTAAGGATCGTCGGATATGTATTAAAATGTTGGTAAAGATGAACCTTTGAAAGATAAGCTGATTAATTAGTGTTTATAATATTCTATTGGAGCGCACGTTTTGTAAACGACCAAAAATCAAGCAAAATGTTTCAAGGTTTAGATAAGAAATTATTTCTTATAATTTAAGAAATATAAGGCACACATTTTCATAAATTTGCATTTAAAAATTCAAAAGTGTATGAAATTTATATATTCTAAACCTTACACTGCGTTGTTGAAGGGAAAATTGTAGTCCTTACAGCGGTTGTGTCCTCCGATGTAGTAGATTCCATAACTAGTAGAAAGAATTGCCATATTTATAAACCTTTTTTCATAAATTTTCTTAAAATTTCAGGAAGAAAAATCACCTTCATTTTTTCAATTACAAGAATTTCTTAAATAAAGATACTTATTCACTAACTTATGCATATTCCATTCTTCTCAAATGCAAAGGGTCTGCAATTACATGTCTTTTGACCGTACTGAAAACTGCATGAACCGTAAGGCCCGCAGTTGCATTCTGGAATTTAAAAAAATGCATTATTTCCTAAGGAACATATTAAACAATATTTAATGTAACAATTTTAAATGACTAAGAATTCCATAAAATTACGAACTCCAACCTAGGTAAAGTTTGGAGTTATTAATTTTTAAACGGTCAATTTTAAATAGGTATAATGAATGTAACTCATCTCCTCTGATAATGAGATAAAAATACCTCTATTTTCATGATCTATCTA
The DNA here is from genome assembly GCA_013235015.1 of Araneus ventricosus. Lineage (NCBI taxonomy): Eukaryota > Metazoa > Arthropoda > Arachnida > Araneae > Araneidae > Araneus > Araneus ventricosus. Next base: position 18,785 of record BGPR01029023.1, on the reverse strand, counting down.
CAGTAAATATTCTCTTCCAAAGTAGAAGGGAAGAAGCTTTAGCTGGTCGAGAAATCCTACATGCTTCCTGGTTGACTGGTTTGTTAGCATGGGGAAGTACACATGTTGCTAGCAATCATGGAGAGAAAACGATAGTGCGGTATGTCACTTTTTAAAATCAAACATGACGAGTGTCTGCAAAATCAAAACCATGTCCTGGCGCCCTTCACGCCTGCTAAGTCACTGATAACGACTAGGGTTAAAAAAATCATGTTACCACAAATAACACAGCATGTTAGTTCTATAGCATGATTCTGAAGTTCTTGCTTCTTAATATAAAGGTTCTGGATTCGATCCTAGCCGAGACATAAAAACTGTGAAATACAGATATGTCAGGAAAATTTTAAATATCTCCTTGTGAGTGCTCTAAAACATTCTATAATTCCTCCAGTAATTTGCTATATAAATAAGAGCGTTTCAAGAAGATGCTTGCCTTTTGCATCAACAGATGGCACCCCAAATACTGCAGAAAAGAGATAATGGGCTACGAACTGGACCTGTTCTTTCCAGAACATAGTAGAAAAAGATAATTTCTTGTGTTGATGCTGAATACAGACCAAATCTTTTAAAGCAAATCCTACGGAAATTGTACCCGATTAGAGGTAGTACCTGTAGCTGGGGAAGGAACGCCCACAACGATCAGTAGAAACGCCAATCGCGATATTTTCTGATTGAGTGTAGTTTGCTTATTAAATCTGTTCCCTTGAAATTATCTGACTTAGTCATCTTTGGAGTGACACTGATAAACATTTACCTTTGAAGACACATTTATCCGTGCTGAGTTACTGGTAACCACTAGGCTCCCAATAAATCATATTATGCCTCAGGTGCCACTTACCAACGCCACGCCACTGCTCCCGAGAGGGCCCAATTTAGACTTCAGGATAAGGCTCTAGCGTTCGGTATCTGAAAAAAATGTCCGACGATTTAGATTCCGGATAAGGCTTTAGTGTTGAATGTATAAGAGAAGTCCGAGATTCGTCGTTAGGTGTGTCGATTTAGAACGAGAATTGGCACCCTCTTGCTCAGATGTATATGTATGTAACGAAATCTTTCTGATTGTCTTTCTGTATTTCTTCAATCGGCGTTAGGGCACACCATACTAGCGAACCAGAAACACAACCTATCAGAGTAGACAGAATGAAAATAATTCACCATAGTATACGGGCATCAGTATTTTTAGACTCTTTCATTTAATTCCACTTGCTTCATCTCCGTAACGATATAATTAATAATCGATTTATTACTCACGTCCTGATCACCTGCCCTTTTGTACATTTTTTCGATGACAATACAATATATTAAAATTTTTAGAATTTAGTTGTCAATTAATCACTTAATATATTTAGGGCAGATTCAATATAAGATGCGCCGTCTGGAAGCAAATATGAAAAATTTGATTACAGATTATCATAATAATTATAAGAATGAATCGTGAAACATATTAAAGAATAAATAGTAGACAGTAATAACACAAAAATAAAATTTTTATAAGTCACGGATTTATTAGTGTACTAAAATGAAAGAAATTGTAGTTCTGTGAATAATGGACTTCTCATTTATAAAAGAAAGAAGGGGAAATAATCTAAGATTCGTTTTTCATTTCAGTCTCTAAAGATTTAGCATTTTTTTTAAAAATGAGAATGGAGGATAAAAAGGACATATCTTTGTAATCAAAAATTGGGAGATCAGCACAATATCAAAAAGGGCTACAAAAATAATATAAGGAAGCTACAATGTCTATCATGAGAAGGAAAATACCTAAATATGCATAGAAAGTTATAAATATACTAGCTGATATTCGCGGCGTTGCTCGGGATAAAAATATTTTCAAGTCTATGAACTTGTAATAATTTAAACTTAATTAAACTGTGTTTCGCAGCAACAGTTTTGGTTCATTTTCGTTCATACTCTCAGTTTTGTCTACCCATAGCACTTCCTTTTGTCTCCATACATTGAACCACCTGACACGAGTCTAACAATCCTTGGTACTCCATTTTTCCTTCCCCATCATTGATATGTCGGCAACAGAAGCTCCTTAATATCATGGTTTTTATTACCATCAGCCTAACCACCATTCTCATCTGTTTCTTCTCTTGGCGTCTGATAGAAAAAACACCGGAAAGCGTTCCTTTTTTTTTTCGGAAGATGTTTTTAAAATTTTCGCTTCGATTAACTGGTTATATATACTGAATGAAAGAATAATAGGATGCTTTGAAAAACTAACGAGCCTAAAAACGAAGCTAAATTTCCAAAAACAGTATAAAGAAAAATATTAAAATATCGGTTAGACTTAAAACCATGGTACGGTCCCTTCGCCATATTCGCAATACTTTCTCCAGCGATTAAGATTTGTCGAATACCGTTTGATCTTTCTCGCGTTAATTTTAAGCCAAATTCAGCGAGTTATCACATGATGAAATTCAAACCGTACCGTGTTTTTATCTCGAATCAAAATATCATTTAAAAAGATCTAAATCTCAGAATTCTCAAAATAAAAATTTTTCTTTATATAGAGTATAAGTTTCTTTCCACTTTTTCTTAGTAGGATAAATGTGTGTCGAAAATAATACTAGCGCAAATTATAGCAATTGCGAAGTTATAAGAAAATTAAATAAAGCAAAGCAAAAATCAAATGCTACACGTCGTAAAATGTATAAATTTTTAGCTGTCGCGAGGATATATTTCACTGTACAAAATTTATCAACTGAAATAAAAATCACAATATTTAAATGAGCTTGAGTTGAAAAACATATTTTAAAAGTCTGTAGCATCAAATTGCGGGAAACTGAAAACAAATTCGGAGTGACAGTCGATGTACAAAGAAAGCAAATTTTGTTAATCATAACTTTAGGGAATAAATAATGTGATTAAAATATTGAAAGAATCTGAGAAAAGATGACAGAAAACTGGTCACACAGAAACGGCTAAAGTTTCTAATTCTCATTTAATAGATTAACTTAAAGCGTTTAGAAAGAAACACGTTGCAAAAAATATTTACAAGGAAAAAAATCTAAGACAAAAATATAAATAAATGCAAAAATAATAAGCTAAACCTCGGGAAAATAACACTGTTGTGCTCAAAATATATAGGGAATGCTGACATTAAACAAAGGGCATAAATTTATTGGCCAATATTAACTACATCTCTTTCAAATTATCTCCGATTACAATGCTTTTCTAACAACATTCTTCCCAATCCTGAAAATATGCCTTAAAATCGTTTTCGTGAAACTCCTTAAGGGTACAGTTATGAGCTGCATTATTGTGGTGATCTCGCACCATTCAGGTAGATTTTGAAGTGCTGCCTCACGCAAACATCGCAAAACACTCAGATAGAGCTCTTTATTGACAATCTGGCCATTTGGTAGAAATTTATAATGTCTAACAACAAGACATTCAAAGAAAATAGACAATGCTACTTTGATTTTTCATTTGATTCTCTACCTTATTATATACACTTTACGACACTCAACTCTTGTCATTTTATAAACAGTCGTCTTTAATGTTTTCTTGCAATATTTGAAATGTTTTTTGAACAGAAATTGTATTTCGAATAAAAATTTAATGTATCTTTTTTGCTCAATTACATTCGCTATTTTGGAAAATGGACAAAAGTAAAATTCTCATGTCATTAAAAATTAATTTTTTTTTCAGACGATAATATTAATCCAAATACTGAGTATTGCCAGATGCTTATATAAGAAATTGAAATATTTGATGAAGGATCAGAAACGATTTCAATTTTATATGTATTTTAAATTAAACACTTTTACTTTTACTTTTACTTTTTGATCATATTTTCTAGTGCTTATATTTTCTATGCGACAGTTATAATCAAGAAAAAAAAATCGTCTCGTTCCACATGAATAATATGGGGAATAAAATATCTTAGTGCATCTCTACGAAACTATAAAAAATTTTCTGCATTCCATTATAACAATGAAAAATATTTGCAATTTAATGCAATTGTATGTTGTTTAAGTTGCAAATCATAAAAAAATATTTTTAGGAAGTTAAAATTAAAAAAAATCTTACCACAATTAAATTTGGTTTGCTTGAAAAGGTAATTTTTGATTTTTAAAATGATAAAAAAGTTTTTCTGGTGCAAAAATACTTTTCGAAAATATAGTGGAAAAATCCAAAATTTACTAAACATTAATTAACTAAAATTTTAATTACATTTGTACATTTACAAAAATTGAAAATAACTTTTCGCTTGTTTTGAAGAGCAAGGATGCCAAATTTCGTTAAGATCGGACTAAAACTGTAGGTTTGTGAAACGGACAAACAAACAAACAAAAATTCATTTTTATATATACTAGGAAACTCTGCCCGTGCCCACTTACTCTCGACAACCTTTATAGAGATTGAGTAGCAATCCTCCTATATTTGCTATGTGCACCCTGCTCGCTTTGCTCGCTACAATGAGGACATTGTTCATCCTACAAAAAAAACCTATATGATTGAGCTTCATAGATTTGTTGCCTAGCTCGCCATAGTCGCGCCAACCGTTAAAAACCTCACCAAAATGAAAAAACATGTTTCATGGTTTTAAACACATTATATTTATTTTTTAATGTGAATTTGTATTTAAACTAAATTTAGGTTAAGAAGTTTTTAAAATGTTTAATTTATACTCATTCTTTTTTAAAAAATGTTATTCCAAATAAATTAAGTTTGGGCCATTTGTAGAGAAGAAGTTACTTTTCGTGATATTAACGGCCGGTTTTTTGTTTTAGAATATGTATTCGTCCCAACTTCAGTAATTTATATACATTTCAGAAAGCACGGGATCCATCGTTTACAATATATGTTTCCAGATACTATAGCTAAATAAAAAGGTTTTGGGGAGCTGCACAAGAGAAATATTTATGTAGATTGAATCGATAAAAGTTCCATTTTACTTGAAGTATTTCTATCGGCAATTCAAGATTTTACGATTTTTTTTACTTTTATACTTGTAATAATAAATTATTACATACTTTTCAGAATACAATAAAATGTGTGATTTTGCAACATCTTTTTTATTATTGATTATAGAACGGAATTATAATTGGGTTAAGTATTGGAATCAGAAATCCCCCTCTAAAAATTTACACAATTTCATGTATAATGTTTTTCTGTTGTTCTGGAGATACATTGAATAGCTAGAATGTTTCAATATTAATTATTTTATCATAAGTAACCTGTTGCTCAACGGATTTGAACAGTTCAATTTTGCATGGCAAATTGCATAGGATATAGGTACATTTAGATGTCATGAATCAGAAAAGCATTAAATGGTATTTGATTGTCGACAAGGATTCGACTCCAACGACTTTTCGACTCCATCCAATTTCCAATATGCCAATTTCCGATAATACTGAGAAGGATTATTTTTTAAATTGCTAATTAGAATAAGAAGTTCGTTATTTATAAAAAACCTCAGTACCTTCGCAGGATCCATATTTTTCAGCATATCCAGGAAAGCAATCGCATATTTGGTCACCCTTCCAGTTATAGCGGCACGACTTTGAGTATTCACCGCAATTACAATCTGGAAAATAAATGATCAAGGATTTATTTTAGGAGATATAACTTCATAAAATCAGGTGTATTTTTTATTTACTCGTATGTGAAGTAGAAAGTATTATAATCGTCAAGAAGTTTGATTTATTGATTTGGACGAACAGCCACATTTTAGACCTTCATGACTCCAAAAATACCATTTTTGTGATTATGCTGGCCTGTCTGTCTCTAGATACGATTAACACACATACTTAAAGTGCCAGAGCCTCTTTTCTAAATATCTAGTCGGACAACATCTAGCCGCTATTAGGTCCTTGATTCTTCTTGGCATTGTGTAGAGTTACTTTTATCTATATGTCTTTTACAAGGAGAGTCCAGAAATGCGATTCAGAGTAGGTCGTCAGTGCTTTCAATCTGATTGGGACATATTCCGAAATTCACCGATGTTCCACCCGGTTTCTAATACAAGAAATATATTAATTATATCTATAAAAAAGATTAAAATTTCCCTATTAATGGTTGGTTCTTGCATCCTCACCATTTTACATCACAACACGCCTTTTCATTGCTTATAATTTCCGCGTTTTGTGCTTTTATTTTTGATGAAAATGATTCCTGGTTCATCTCATTCTGTTTACTTTACAGCAGTTCCAAATAATCTATCCGCTTTTTGACAATAATATTTGATTTTTTTGCAGCCTAATAGGAATTTTTGATAAATTGAAATTAATAATATGATCTTTTGTAGAGAATGTGTGACCAGAAGTTATTGACAGTTTCTGATAAAAAAAGGTTTTTACTTTTGGGAAAATAGTGCTTAACAGCTAATACTATAATAAAGAGTTTGAGAGAAATTTTAATATTTAAAAGTTGAGGAAAAATAGTAGTTTTCCCCACTTTATGCGAGTGTTTAGCCCCGTGCGGAAGCGGAAGTTATCAAGCAATTTTATTAATTTCTTCCTCTTCTTATTTCTCACCAATGAGCAAGTTTTCCACGATATAGCAACATGCAGAGTTTTTTTTATTGTGGCCCGCCCTAGTGCGCAATCCCCCTTCCTCTTGTAGTCAGCATAAGTGGATTATAATTCCAGGTTCTTCAGCTTGTTGTGTACAAACCCTTTTCTTATTTCAGTCAGCAAAAGTGCTTCACGATCCCAGCTTCTTCGTCTTCATAAGATCTCATCATAAGATACCATCTCCTCTATTTTTTGCTGTAAGAGTTTTTGTGCGACATTCACAAAAAGTCTGTTACTTAAAAGATGAACAAAATAGAGATTATTCGATATAGAATTAATAAAAGAAAACCTAAATTTTACGAACAAAGTGAAAAATACTTTCAATTGGTTAGAGAGGTTTGCTGCCTTCGAAGAATATTTTTAATAGAAAAACTAATAATTCTAATCGAAAGAAGAAACATTTACGAGTGACTGTGGACGTGAGAATCGTTGTCATCAGACTAGATGACGTAGAAGTAACTGTTATGCTAGTTTCGTTAGCTGTAGAAGGAAATCAAAATCAAATTTTATTTATAAAAATTACAAGAAAAATATGTTTGTTTTTATTTATTTGTTTATCCAGGCCAGCACAGCCTACCCAGAGGGTGTAAGACACTGACCCGGACGGCGGAGAGTGCAAAACAACATCAAAACAGAAAAATTACATCAGATTAAATTACAAAACTGAATTCCAGTGCATGCAAAAAGGCAATAACAAAATCAAACGTTCGGAACAACCAAACAGAAGACGAAGGAAGTGGCAAAAAAGTTCATGAAACAACATGAAAAAGTAAAACAGGAAGCAAAAATCAAATAAAAATTTAAGCAAATTGTTAGGATATTTAAAACATTACAGCATGTGATACAATTCAATAAAAACATTTAAAATTTTATATTAAAAGAAGAAATTAAAAAACACAAAAATGTTAAAGAAACATCGATACATATTTTTGACAACGTTTTATGAGTCAGAATGCTCACTGCAAATGCAACTGGAAAGCCTAAAAATCTCTTTCAGTTTCGAAAGTTCAAATTTATTATCAACTAAAATTTTAAACTATGCGGGGTTTTTTTTTGCGTCAGTAGGTCTAAATGAATTTGTTTAGTGAAAGTACAATCAAAAACACAGTGGTGCACATCACTTTGTTAACCGCATTTGCAATTTGGTGTGCTGCTCTAGAAAAATTCATTTCTATTACATTTCATCTGCCTAAAACTAGGAATTATAGAAAAGTAAACGAATCCGGGAATGCTAGATAGTTTTGTAGCTCAATGTTTAAATTTATTGACAACCCTCTATACTCGCTAATACTTTTAGTTGTCTATAAATTATTCTCCCCCACTTATAATTCCCAATCTCCTCTACTGTAATACACTACAGTAATAGCAAGGATACATAAAGTTCTTACTTGTTAGCGCTTTTCATCTATCGAAAGTTTAACAGAGTAATAATTCCAGAGTAGTATATTTTTTCCACAATCGATTTATAGAACATTTCTTGCTAATAAATAATATTTTATACCCTTACCATAGGTTTTTAATCCCCAACGAAATGTTTGTTCTATTAATATAAAATACAAAATGTTTGATTTGGTCTTTAAAGTGCAAATAAGGAATTAGAGAAAACGTTTGAAATGGAGCAAAATATTTCATATTGAAATTTCAATCATTTTGCGGCTCTTCAAGAAATGTTCAAAACACCAAACGATTTATTTAGTTTTATTTACATCAAAAGGCAACTTTTCCGCACTATTAAAAATTTAAAAAAGTATTTTCGTTCCATTCTCTCACACAGGATGCTTAATGTAACATTGTTAAATTCGTTAAAAAAATTAGGAATTATAAAAATTATTGAAATATATGATAAAGAACCTAATGATACAAACAGGGAGAAAAATTGCTGTCATGGGGGTTTTCTATTAAAAAAATCTACTAGAGTACTCTTAATTTAACTTATATTAACATTCACTTTCATATTTGTTAAATGGATACTTCTTATTTATTCGTGAAGGGATGTAATTATTTAATTTGATTTTTATGAAAGTTGAATATCCTGAATACTCAGGTATACTTATAAGTTAAATACGTAATTTAAAGTACAGTTCGAAGATTACTATTCGAAGATTCAAGCTTAAAGAATTTCAATTTGTGCAAGAATCTTCATCATCTTTCTGAATACTAATGGTATTGAATTGGAATTTTTATATAAGTTGCCCTATATCTCTAGTCTAAAGATACGGAAGAAAAATTACGCTACGTTTCGCACATGCTCAGTAAAAAATTATTTATTACAAATGCTTATATTTCCTGTAATATTAAAATTTTTTAATTCACATTTTAATACATTGCTTCTTTTACATATTGTCAAGTATTCTGAAAGTTTCGTACAATTTTATTTGAAATTCTGCATGTTATAACAAAAAACATGTGGAAAAATTGGGGATTTGTTAAGAAAACCTTTATATCTTCCCCAATATTTGTACTGTTTTTACGAAAATGCATGTAAATATTATGCACATTAAACCATAACCATTGATAAAAGTTACATCTCGTTATCAACTTTTTGTGATTCAGGATGAGTCAAACTCCATTTTCGCTTTCATCCCTTTCTGGTGGCCCTCCTAATTGCCCTGTGACTGAATCTTCACTGTAAAATGTGAGTTATGACGATAGTATGTCCCACGATTCTCCACAACTGATTGCGAACCATAGTATTCATATTATCTCCAATTTTTCGGTATCTTAAGAATTGTGGTTCTTAACTTTTGGAAGTGAGTGCAGTTCAAAGATAAGGTTAGGGAAATTGTTTTTTGTTGTAATTGAAAAGTTGCCTAGATTGGAACATTTAAATCAATGGCATTTTTATCTTAAATTACACTGATAGATCAGAGGTAGTCCTCATAAACTGGTATCGGAACAGCTCAAAACAAAACAAGAAAGACAATAAAAGGACACTAAAAAAGAGTATTTCATAAAAAGTGTATTTCATCAAATGTTGGATCAAGTGGTATGAAAACTTAGAATACGTATCATTTGTGAGGAAAAAAAGGAAGAAGACAAGAAAAAGGAAGATACAGTGCATAAAATGTTTTATTTGGGTTCAAGCCTTGCGTGCTGATGTACATTTGAGAATCTAAAAATATTTTTGCTTTAATTATGCTTAAAGAAATTGGTCGTCTAATCGGGGCAACTAGTGGTCCAAACTAGGCAACCGGTTTCCTTATTGGACCGATTAACCTTTTTTTTAAACTGATTTTTTTCCTATTTTAAAGAGTATTTAATAAAAAATTTAATTACACTGTTCAGAAGATAAATAAACTACTAAGAAATTCCACTATTTTTTTATTAAATACTTTTCTCCATCATTGTTCATTAAAAATATCCAAGCAGTCCAAATTCGGCGAGTCTCCCCTTAGGAAATTAAAATATCTTTTTACAATAAAATTGTCATATATATATTTTAAAAATTGCCTCATTTAGTTGTGCATTGTCCGTTCGTCGACAATGAATATATTTTTACTTTCTTGCGTATGGCATTTTGCTGCTTAACAATCAACACTACATATCGCGATTTTTTTTTTTAATTTCAAAAAGGAAGAAAATACCCAATTTTTCCCAACCAATAACGAATATTTTTGAATTTTTTTCCCGCATCTGGTAGGAATTTGCCGTCTCCTGTTTATATCGTATGTTACAAAAATTAAGAAATATTCGTTATTGATTGAAAAAAATTAGGTATTTTCTTCCACTTTGAAATTTAAAAAAATTAAGACGTGCAGTTGCTAGTTAAGTGACGATTTAATCCTGCAACCATCAACAGCTGGTTTGATAGTGACAATTTAAACCTTTTCAATGAATTTGTTACTTTATAAGTACCTTGAATTTTACTCTCAATTACTGAAATATAACAATGATTTCGTGACAATTAATTCAATAGTTAATTTCTTATTAATAATAAACATAAAGACAATTTCATCCCGAACAAAGCTGGGTATATCACCAATTTAGAATAACAGTTTCTCCAATCAATTTAAAAAAATAAATTGAAGAAATCCAGATATTTAGATCTTCACACTAACTCTCTCCCAACTGAGATATTTCGTTACACCGAAATCGTGCTGAATCAGAAAGAATGCACTTCAGAGGGTGGCAGGGCCTCCTGGTATCTCCTCTTGAAAACCAGTTGTTTACGAGAGGTAACCAGGTTCATTAGTTTTGTGAAATGGAAACAAAGTTTTCAAACAATAAAAATTAACTATTTAATTTATTGCCTGAAAAATTTACTAAAACCTTCTCTATGCAACATAGTATTTGTAAGCAAAAGTTGAAGAAAATCTATTCACGCGACAGACGCAATTACTTACATTTGTTGTCCAGTAATCCGATGTCTAACAAGTACCGTAGAAAAAGGGTATTTTGCACATATTTTCAAGACTTCAAAAGGAATTACGAGATCTGTTGCATGTATTTCTCTGAAAAAACAGCTTATCTTACTTTTTCCTCGTTGGGTGATTATTAGAAAAAGCATTTTGCAGCAAAATTCGAACCATGAAGTAATTTAATAATAAATTATATTATTATTCTAGTATTCTTTATACTAGTTATTTTTTCAGTATATTTAAATAACACTTCAACATTTTTTGAAAACTTGGGTTAAAATATGCAAGGGGAATAAATTTTATATATACTGGACTAAATAAGTTGCAACGGTCTTTTCCTTCTTATTTGAAGATACCAGGGAATTTCCAGTTTTCCTGTAGCTTTCTTTTGTAACAAACTAATGGCTGGGGTATCATAAAAGAGCTTCTGCCTCTTTAAGTGTACCCTAACCTTGCGAAATGTCCATTAAAGCAAGCTTCCAGGGTCTCTGGAGAGAAATTCACATGCTTAAAAGTTCCTAACTTCGCTTTAAAAACCCTGGGCAAATCTGAAGCAAAATCAAACATTTTTCTTATTATTATTTAATACACAAATTAAAAAAACAAATGGGGTTGTTTTGTACCGCCGATTTCAATGTTGCAAAGAAACCCTCTTTTTCAACAACTTTTTTTCTTTTTCGGTGACAATTACAATTTAACTTAAAGAATAATTTACATTCAAAGCAACAAAACGAAAGCTAAGTTCATCATTTTTCACATTTAAAGATTCTTGCCTTCAGAAATGTCATACTTTCTTCGCCAGAGAAAGAATTATCAGCACTGCAATTTTCGGCTGGCTCAAACTGGCTCAATATTTTTCCCTTCTACATCATTCTGAATGATTGTTATATACGTTTAAGGAATGAAATACACTAGTCAGTAAAGTTACCTCCCCGAGTGCAAAGAAATCCCGTTTTACGGTAACCTGCTGATATATAATATAAAACAGAAAATACATGTTTCTGTCGGTCACAAGAACTCCTTTTAAACGCTTAACGTAGCCCTATGAAATTTGCACACGACATTCTGGGGTACATTTCAAGGTCAACTGTGCTATTTTCAACTTTCAAAAATAATCAGTACTTAAGATATTTAATTGAATTACGAAAATTAAGCTATTTTTAGATGTTTTTTTGCCATTAACTTATGTAATATTTATCGCATGAAAATTTTTTATATCATCTTAAAGAGCAAAACATTGTCTCTTTAATGATACTAATTTAATTTCTATACCATGTTTTTCTAATTGTAATAAACATTTCAAAATGCATTTTCAACGCAAGTCGTTAAAATGATTTCTATTGTTACAAAATAAAATTTAGCCTATTTATTGCTACATAAAATTCTTCATTCACGTGTTTCATTAACAGAGGCAAAAACACAAGTGCTGCGTGATTAAGAAAATATTGCTTCATTTCGACCTTAACTCCAAGTCAATGTTTTTACTTCCGTTTTTATTTTGAAGCATATACCAATTTTACTATGCACATGCAGTAATCCAATGACGTTAGTTTGATTACAATGCGATGTTTCGCGTTTAATTTTAATAGATTTTAAATGCTTTAATTAGTTTGTAAGGTCACTGAATGTTTTTGAGTCCCGAACAACGGAAACCGTGTCGGCGAAAAATTGTTTTATTTAGTTTATTGAAAGTATTTAGCCAGTTAGTGATTTTTCTTAAAGATCTTAAATTATTTATTTTATAAATGGGGGGGGGGGGGGGAAAAAAAGAGGAGAGACGTATTTAATTTTGGAAGTCTCGCCACGATGCAAAATAAAAGCAGTCGCGGTACAAGCAAGCTAAAGAAAAAAATAAAAAACGCGTGAATTGCATTTCATTCAACGAACTGAGAAACGAAAGAACGAGACTACTAAAGATAAACTGTTTTATTTAGAATAAGGAAAATACCTAAGCAATTAGCTATTTATCTTAAACTTCTGATAATATTTATTTTATCAATGCCTAAAAGAAAGGAACAGGCATTTAATGAATTTCAAGAGCTTTTTCGAATAAATCCATGACCAACTTCCAGTTCCAGCCTTTCCATTACCTGCAGGCCGACTTTGGGAATTTGTTGCGTCCTCTTCGTCGAAGTCACAAAGTACATGAACTATTCTCCGCTTCCACAAATTGAAGAATTTTCACTTGATGGAGGAAGAAACAATCAACAGAACAGACACACATGTGCTTTAACACTCGCATATTAGTTTCCTTTTTTGAGGAATTTTTTATTTGATTAGCTTTTCTTTTTCTCTCGTTTTTGTTGTTATTGTACATTTTATATTCATTTTTCAAAAATTTAACTTTCATTTTTACTGTTTTTGTATGCATATAATTTTATATGCCACTCCTTTTAGTTTCTTGTATATTAATACAGAATTTTAAATTTGTATCCTTTTAACCTTTTCCATGACTCTGTGTGACTCCGCCATTATTTGTTATACAGTTAAGGAGCGTCTTCCGATGTCTCTTCCACTTCATGCCCGCACTTTTTAAATAACCAAAAGGTTTTAGTCGAAGGGGCTTGAAGTGGTGTTGTCTTGTGTAGATATTTAAAACATACGTAGCACACACTCTCCACTATATATACATTTCAGGATTCATGGATTTTTTTTCGAAAACATATTCTGATTAAACGAATAATTCTTTCCTTACAATGAGATTCAATATATTCAAATTCTTAACTAAAATCTTAGTAAAATTATTGTTCAATTTTAACGAGAAAGGATATCGTGTGTGCATTTTACTCGAGAATCTGTGTCATATCTGCAAATAATCTTTGAATTCAAGATGAATCTCCGTTTTACAATTTTTTATTGAACATGTAAACCAAAGACAATTTTAACATGACTACATAATTTGTCGAATATTTATTAGTTTAAAATATGAAAAAGTTACCTAAAATATAGTTTCATTACTAAATGCACTTGAATTATGTATGATATCGTTTTCATGTGTTTGTTATGTTTGAACTCTTAGGTGGATTCCATTATGTTTTTCGAACTATTATTGAAAAATCCTCTGTTGTTTCAGGAATGCAACAATCTTTCGAAAAGTATGTATTAAATAATATATTAAAAATAAGAGTCTCTTAAGTTTTTTACTCACCTTCTTCGCAGGTTTCTCCTTTCCATTTTCCTATACAATGACACTTGAATTCCTGTCCATGCACTACACATGTTCCTTCATTTTTACAAGGGTTTTGCGTGCAAGCGTCTATAAAAATATAATCCATCAAGTAAAACTTAATCATCTAGTAAAACTTAAAAGAAAAATTGTTAAATGTAAATAATATTTGATGAAATTGAATTTATAGCCTTTATTTCACTTAAATAATTTTTCAAAAGATTATATTTAACGAAGACATATAGGTCTGATATACTTTTACAAGGAAGAGCTAGACGAAGAGAGAACTATATCAAGGAATCTAAGGTGGTGTTAATATGCATGTCGTTTAAGGTAACGCTACGCTGGAATGACCGATTAACAAGCTTTCTCATTTTCTTCGGTTCATTCAACATAACGTTACACTTGTTATAGAAAGATGAATTTTTATACAATCTGGTTAATATGAACTGTACTCTCCACCACGGCAAACGAAAATATTCTAATGAGTATATTTTTTTAATAGAAACAGGCATTGTTTCGGTGACGTTGTGGAATTATACTGTAGATATTTAAAAGATGCGTAGCACCAAACTCTCTGCTATATAGACCTTTCAGGATTCTTGAATTTTTTTTTTCCGGAATTGTGTTTGGATTAATCGAATTATTCTTTTACTACAAAAAGATTTAAGATAATCAAATCCTTAAATAAACTCTAGGTAAAATTTTTGTTCATTTCTTACGAAAAATGTTATCGTGTTTTAACTTATACGTGAATCTGAATCATGTCTGCAAGTACACCGGTGAATCTCCGTTTTAGAATATTATATTCAACATGTAAACCAAAGACAATCTTATCGTGGCTATTTAATTGTGGAATATTTATTAGTTTTACTCTATCGATAAGGGATTGTCCAATGCGTCCCTTCAAGAAAAGGACGATATTCTTCCGAAACGTCCGAATGCCACTCTGAAATTTCCACCCCCTTTCGTTAAGTGTGATTGATTTCACACCTGCGTCGAGTGCTTACTTCGTTATAGTGGCTTGCCCAGATGTGTTTAGGGAAGAGGAGAGTTTTCTTACAATTCGGAAAATGCCAACTGTCATTGTGGTTTTTGAAGGGGAAATATTTCTAAATTTCAATAATACTCATTTGGAAATTTTGTGTTTTTCTGAGCATATTGTAATTAACTAAGGATATTTCAATTAATTTTTAGTTTTTTTTTTTTGAATTTTTATACAATACTATCTGTTACCCGCGACTTCGTGCTCGAAGAATTTGAATTATTAAATTTTTTAAATTCACGAATGTAAATGTTTCGTTACAATTAAAAGTTTTGACGATTGATAATATATAATTTGACGACTAACAAGAGTGTATGCTTTTATAGTTAGGTAATTTGTTTATCTATGCTAACACACTTTTGCATACGACGTTTTTTGTTTTACGTTTTTTGCACGGATATAGAGGCTTTATGGTCTGGACACACGTGAACAAGCCACATATAGTTGACCATGGGTAAAATATGGTTTTTCCAAATGTACGCCTGCACCTTTGAGTGTCCGGCCCTGAACCTGCCAAATGCTAATTTTAAAGGGAATTTTTACCTTTTGATCTTGGATGGTAAATCCTTCGGTATTATCGGAATGCGTGAAATTAAAACACTCTCTCGTTTTTAAAAACTCTCACGACGTTTGGACGTAGGTGTGCAATTTGTAACCGTGCGCAGTCTCGGTACATCGATGTTACGAATCAATAGTACTGGCACACCGACTTTAATCTCATCTTGTCGGAAGGTACCCCTGACAATTCTAAGGAGTTGAAGAACTTGTTATCTGTTATATGAAGAAGTTGTTACTTGTTATTGCCCATTAGCGCATCTATAGGTAGATATTCTGTAATACCTCCCTCCATTTGTGACATATTTTTATTTTATTTATGTGACCTAAACTTTCATTAATGAGTGCAGAAATTGCCAATTCAAAAACCATTCTCTATTCCTCATATATTCTCCATCACTGTAAACTACATCATTGTACTCAATGGTATCATCAGGCCCTTATAATCTGTGGAATAAACCATCCATCATGCTATATGTCATCCACTTCTACCATTCACAAAAGAATACATAAAACAAAATACTATATCTTCGCATATTTTCCTTTAGTTATAATTAACATTAGTTTCTAAATATTAATCCAAAAACTCTTGCAGCTATATCATATCTATCAATAGATTTCTGTCCCGGCGTCAATTTATCGACAGCTTCTTGAATAAAATCTGATATGGAAAAGATACAAATATAAATAACTAAAATTAAATAGACTGCAAACTCGAAAAATGAAAATCAAGCGTCGAGTTGAGTAATTTCATTTATTATTCCATAAATAAATTATTTGTTTATTTTCTCAGAAAGATCACATTATCGCGAATTTCTTTACGATCACGTGATGTTTGACATTAAAAATAAGTTATTCCACGTGTAATTTGGCTGTGAAAGCGTAACAAACAGACAGACAGACACACTTTCTCATTTAATACATTATTAAGGATTAAGGGTTTATTATTTCTTTGGAAACGCAGGTAAAAATGACAGGTGATATGAACTGCAGTGATTTTTTAATCTAATTAAATAAGCTTTAGAATTCTTTAAGAACCAATGAAAACATAGCTAAACGATATTTGAAAAAAATAAACAGAAAAAATAATGGCAAAGTAATTACACCGTTGCCTAGCAACACATCAGTATCAACTCTAGTATCATTAAATTTAATTTATTTTAAAATCGTCTGCGTGTCAATTTTTTATTAAATTTCAAAAAATTAATAAAAATTGAAGGAAAACTGTCACAGATATAAAATTGATATCATTAAAAAGGTAACATTTTGAACTTTAATATGGTATAAAAATAATTTTCAGGGGATAATTTGCTCCTAACTTACAGCGGGAAAACGGTTTCGGTTCTGACTGTTCTGACTCGTTAACTAACTTTTGCGCTTTAAAAAGTTGACAGTAATCTTTCTCTTGTCTTAATTAATAAGTGTAAAATGTTTGGTTAAAATCAGTGCAGTGGTTTAGGAGGAGATGTGGAACATAGATACATACAAACATATATACCCACAATGACTTTTATTCATATTAAGATGGAAATTTATTAGGAAATTAAAGATATAGATTTTTTACAAATTGTATAAGGTAGAAATCTGTATTTGACTTTCCTTTTTTATTACAGTTCTCAAAATGATATTAATCATTTTCGTCTTACAAACACCTAATAAATAATTTTAAATACTGTAGCGGAAAAATTTCAATGATCGAAATTAATTACCTAAAATATATTTCATTAATTTTTACTCACTTTCTTCACATGTATCTCCTTTCCAATGCCCATTACATTTGCATTTAAATCCTCTTCCGTCTGCATCACAAGTTCCGTCATTCTTGCAAGGATTAGAAGAGCAGGGATCATCTATAAAATTATAAATAATTGAAATATTACAACATTCCAATTAACCCTCTGAGTGGTTCGGTCTTCTTTGTAAAGCGATTCCAAAAGCGAGCGATTGAAGAACCTTTATTTGTTTTAAAAGTGTGCCTTCCTCCCAACAGAAAATGTTCCGAAAGCGCTGCAGATCGAGTCTCTTCCCCCCCCTCTGAACTAGGAACGATCAGCAAAGCCATGGAGAGGATAACCGCAAGAATCTGTTCTATTCAGCTTGGAACCTATTCAAACTACAGTGCCAGGGGAATTCTGGGGTATTTCTCTGGGCCTGGGTTTATTGCTTTCGGAAGATCCCATCTGTGACGTGACTGAATGTCTTCAAGATGCCCTCATTCTGCATATTGCCCGTGTCCATAACACCAGATGACAAAAATAAACGCCGTTAGACCAGACAAATGCCAGACCGTTGGGCCAAAAAAATGAACGCTATATTACTTATTTTTTATGTTGTGAGTTTCTAAAAATATGAACATCATTGAAGTTGCATGAAAGCTGATATTCTTTAGATGTCTGTGACTTCAATTTATTTGTTGTTTATTAATAGTTGTATTTTAGATATTGGCTGTACTTCATATTATTAGTTGTCTTTTTTATATTCTTGACTTCAATTTATTTTCAGTCTACACGTCAGTATATTAGTCTACGAATGTAAAAATAATTTCCCTAATTTTAAAGATCAACAACAATGTCATTTATATATATATATATATATATATATATATATATATATATATAAATAATCTCTGTTGGCACTATAAAACTTTTCATATTGTTTCTTGATTTAGTATTCGGTAAAAGGCAGAAAATTTAGAGCCGATCACAAAACAGCGCTTAACTGGATTAATCCGTTTTGTATGCACATAAACACTTATTATATAGGTAGTCACATAATAATCTATATTCCAAAATAGCCAACGATAATCAATATATATGAAGGATTGTAAATAACCTTCTTAACCCTGAATAATGTTTTAAATAAAATAATATGCTACAAGCCTTTTGTAATGAAACTCGTTACATATGCGTTTTAAGAGAACGAGTTAATAATTCTCAAACTAAAGGTTACATTTTGAAAACTAATGCGCTAAATATTGGAAGAAATAGCTTATTCATATACCTTTATTTAGTACGCAAGAGATTATCTTCTATTATAATAAACGGAAATTTAATTCACCTGAAATTTGAAACTTTGATACTATTGTCCAGGTACTA
>BGPR01029022.1:0-19553 GCA_013235015.1 Araneus ventricosus | reverse complement strand
TTATTGACCCTCTAGTCCGAGAGATTGAAAATTGGTTAAATGCTTTCAAGCAGAATTGGTACGGGCACGACAGTGTTTTACATGCCATCCTGGAGAGCATCCCGCGATGTTGGCTGTCCGACGGAACTATTGATCGAGAAAAATCGATGAGAGCATTAGTTAAGAATAAGGATTTGAGTCCATTAAATCGATTTGTATTCGCATGTACTTACTGCTTTTTTGATGATGCTCTATATCTGTGGAATATTTTGTTCAAAATAGAAAAGGCGCATCTTGCGCATAAATCATCTACGATCGTGAAGTTTTGGATTGAATGGTTGGAAAGCAGTTCAGCTAAAGATTGGGAGTTATTCCTTGCGTGGTCTTTAGGAACTCCTTTGTGGTATAGCAATGTATTTATCCTGAAGCACGCTTTGCAAACATTAAGTCCGGCGGAAAGAAGTCGGTATTTGTTAAATGCTTTAACCGGAAATAAAATTAGCAATGATGTAATGCGTTTTTGCATCTCGGTAATGACGAAAGACGAGCAAGAACAGATTTTCAGGGAATCGACAGTTCAAGTATTCAGTTGTATGTTATCTTGGCCTTTGCGAACTATTTTCTTTGAGATGGCAGACAACTTATGGCCGTATCTTACAAAAGAGTCCTTTTGTAACGTTCTTAATATGATTTTAAGAACGGTTAAAAAGCAGGACAGGAAAGACATTGAACTCCTAATTATTCTGAAACAATTTTGGGAAGAAAGTCCTGATCATTTCAAGAATGCTGCAAAAGATTACCCCGAGTTGTTTAGACCATTGCAATTTGTTTTGGATTCTGATGTGTCGCGATTATTTTTAGACCAGGAATTTTCAGAGACGTTTTGGGAAGATTTTCCCTCTATGTATTTTGATATAGGGGAGAATTTTAGTCCGGAGGATGCGTTTCGATTTCATGAACTAATGGAATACATTAGGACTTCGTGAAATCAAAGGATACTTCGACAGTGTTCTGAAGTAGGCGAGTCAATGTTGTGAACATTGTCTGACAATTCCACTTAGAACTATCATGCAAGGTTTATCATTTCATCTTGAAAATGAACACACAATGCATTAAATTATAAATAATTTTATTTTACAATTTGTAATAAAGTCTTTTTAATTTCTTATCTGCGTGTTTATTACTGTATTTTAATGTCAGCGCAACTCTTTTGATTTTTTTGTACTGAAAGTGTAAATTTTTATATGTAAAGTTCGATGAGGTGGATAATTTTTTGAGTTGGCGAGATGTCAAGTTTTTCACCAGCGAAAAAACATTTGCATTCATCATTTTTAGATACTTAGAAAATGATTGCTTTCAAACTTACAAATAATGCAAACTCGTCTTTTCATTTTTATTCTTCTTTAATTGATCTTGTTTGTATTATTTTATTTATTTATTTATCTCTGAGGCAATCTGTTTGGTAGTAAACGCGATTTCCGCGGTGATCGTCTCTCAGTGTAGGTTTCATCGCCTCACTTTCCCTCTTCCACATATTTACAACGGTCGCATTTCAGCCTTTATGGCCCAACAGTCCAAATGGATTTCAAGCGAAGTTAGATTTTCAAACTTTCGTCCACACCACTCCAATTTTTACCGGAATTTCGCATTGACGACCAGTTTTGGAGCGATGTAGTGTGATCGTGAATGTCCAGCTTCATCTATGCATAAAAAAAACGCATTAGATGAAATCACTCCATGATAATTTCTTGAGTTTACTACTTGCCTCCAAAAGGTTATGATCAAGAAATGTAAGAACGTGAAAATACTTTATTAAGTAACATTATTTTCACTAAGCACAGGGGATCGTAAAATTTGTGGATCTGTTCAGACCATTTTGCAGCCGCAGCTCATAGTCCGACTGATACGAAAATTTGGATATATATCTCAAGGTAGGTCTTCAAAGTTCATACCGAAAGAAAAAGAAACTTCCTTCGAAAAGCACGTTTACAACCAGTGATGTAATATACCCAGGTATTTATTTTTAAGGGTAAATAACCCAAAATGGGTTTCTATTTTTCAATTAACTTGATTCATATAAAATACAAATGAAATGTGATGTCTCTATATAATGTAAATATATATATAGAACATAAGTTAAGGTAAAAAAAAAAAGAGAACTAGTAATATATGATCTTTTTAAATTCTTTAAAAACAAAAAAAAATGAATCAGAAAAAACAAAAACGCAATACTATATCATGGATCTTATATGAAATTCGTGGTTTAAATGTCAATTTTTTTTAATACAATGAGTAAATGAACAAAAATTTATTTGCTGATTTTTAAAAATGAGTTATTTTAACTACATTTTTTTTAAAAAAAGGAAATGTTGAGTTTGGTTTTAAAAATGATAAAGAGCTGATAATAAAAACTAAAATGAAAGATACAACTGTTTATAATTCTTTTTTTACTAATTAATCAAAGTACCAGACATGGCGGAAGAAAAGGTAGCAGAGTTTTCAGTTCTAACAGTTTTTAAAAGTGAATTATTCCGAAAGTAATATTCACTCATATTACTTTCAACAAAGGTAAGGAATCTTTGTAGTAACAAGATTTCAGCAACAAGAAATGGGAATTTTTTTTTGGCTGAAACTGTTGTATTATTAGACGATATATTAGACACATTCGCTCAGACGGAATTTCCTGGTTAGAAGGGATTCATCTGGATCAAGAACATCAATACTTAAATGTTCTTGAAACTCTAAATTGACGTAGTTGTCATGGTTGGAATTTGATTAAAAGAAAATTCATTATCTATTTTATCCCTTTCAAAACCTTTTTTAAAACAACAGGACTTTTGAAATATTTTTTTTGTTTCTCCATTTTGCTTGCATGTGTACATTTGTACTCAACATTACAGTATTTACATTGGATATTTTTTATCCTTCTTAACATTAAAATTTCCAAACAGGTCACATTTTCTCATTTTTTTAAAAAAACTTTTTAACATAAAATTTACTGTAATATTAACACACGTGAAGTAAATGATAACTATTCACTAAATCGAAACAAGAATGTTTGACATCCAGAATGTCAAGGTGAGTAAACTACGGATCACAATCAGAGGCGGCCCGAGGCAATTTCACCAACCGGGCAAGACAACAATTTGGCGCCCCCCCCCCAAACCAACGTAATTTTTAAATACTATGTTGTCTGTATTTTAAATGTCCAACAAAGTTTTACTTAGAAATATGGATGCTTTACCTGCAAATATAACTTAGTAATATTATTGTCAATTTTTTTAAATGTCAGATATATTTAAGAATATTAAGTATCCTTACCGAAACTAAAATAATGTATTGAACAAATTTCTTTTCAAAATATATGATGTTTTTACAGGGTGTTATAAATTCTCTTCAGAAAATCACTCTTCTTGGCTTTTCATCTGCAAAATCTTTCATAATAAATACCAATGTTCTGCAGAAGATCCCGTTCAATTCCCCCAACTTCCAAAACCAGATAATTTCATTGATTTTAATTTAATATCTAAATAAGAAGTTCTGAGCAACAATGTAACAAACTGAAAGAACAAAACATTTCTTTGCAGGTAATCTTCAAAAAAAAAAAGTTTCAAGTCTCGAGTATAAAAAAAATGGAAATTTAAAAGTAATTTTAAATAAAAGGGTTAAAAAATTGCAAAACTTTTAACAAAATTTAAATATTCAAATAAAAAGTATCCCAGAACTGTTGATTTGTGGCCCATTGATCTGCTAACAAATTCGAAAACATTAAAAATATTCCAATAATAATGTTCTGAATTTAAACGATACTGGATTTTAAGTTCAGTAAGTTCTAGTACATACTTCTTGTAAATCAAATGGAAGCCCTGAAAATATTAAAAAAAATAATAATAACCTCGGGAGACTTCCCAAATTTGCGGGGCCATAGGAAGGTGCCTACAATGACTATTTGGTAATCCATCCAATCCAGTATTGATGTGAAACCTTGATTTATTACTTTCTTTTTTAGCCGTATTACAATTTTTTTGAAAAAAATCTTATCAAGAAACAACAACAATAAAAAAATTAAAATTTCTGTGAAAATAATTTTTAATTTTAAAAGTTTTCTTCTAATGTTTGGCACTTACTGATGATTGGAAGAAATGTGATGGAAACTTTATACGGACAAATTTTATTTTTTAACAAGCGTGTGTGACCTCCCCGAAACTTTCTCGCATACGACTAACACGAGTGTGTGTGTGTTGGTGGGGGAAATACATGGCAGGCCAGAAACGAGCGGTATTCCCTAAGGTGGGAAAACGCTCCAGCTTTCGCGCCTTTTTTTTCTGCGTCGTAGAATGGGGAAAAAACCGAATATGCAATTTCCACGCTTTTTTTTAAAACCGATTTAAATGAAAATTGGAGACAAATTTACAATTATGTTTTCAAGACTACGTCAGAAATTTCATTTTTATAAGTCATTTCTTCTAGAAGTTATCTGATGGGTTTATGTTTGTGGAAACCAAAATATGAAAGAAACAAGCTGAATTTAAAAATAAATCTCAAGCTTTAATGAAATATAAGTAAAACTATTGGGTTTCAATGCAGCAACATGTCTTACTAGACATCTAATAAAAGATTCATGAACTATCTCAGACTAGACAGAAACATTTCGAACATAAGTAAAACTCCCCCTAGCTACTGAGCATGCCCAAACTTAGACACTCCCAATAGTTTCTGACAGTGGCGAATCTAGGATTCCGGTCGGGGGGGGGGCGGAGGTCATAAAAACATTGTATCGTCGTGATGAATGTCAAACTTGAAGGCTAAAGTAAACCAAAACTCTTTAACTTTACAGACTTTACTCACCTGACAATAAGAATCATAAAGAACAATACAACGCTTTCGATAATTTAATAAAAATTACGATGAAATAACTAGCCAAAAGATGTCTTCGACCGCGTCTATGCTATAAATACAAGTGGAATGACTGCAAAAGTTACAAAATTTTCGAGCCTTTCAAGCTAGAAAGCAATGTTGAAACGTTTTCATTAATTTTTTTAAAAGACAGAAATTAAGAAAAACATTTGTAATGATATTAATTTAAATCAAGAATTCTGGCTTGGCTCTGGGAGGGGGGCTGTAGCCCGATAGCCCCCCCCACTGGATTCGCCACTGTTTTCTGAGCATGCCCAAACTTAGACACACACAATAGTTTCTGACCATGCCTGCAAGGGTGAACACCCACTGTTAACTGAGCATGCCAGTCAAGGCATCCCAATGGCTGCTGTTTGTTTACAGCAGACACTCAGATGTAAATAAAGGTGGGATAATTTTAACTAATTTAGATTAACACAAAGGATAATTTGTAGCACTTACACATTTAAACTTATAATTTTAATATATATTAATTTAAATATGCCCAGAACAAAAATTAGTTTATCTAACAATTCTCTCCCTTTTGGGTATAGTTATTAGTACGTAAGATCTTAATTGAGCAAATGTTTCATTAGTAAAACATTTATTAAACAAGTCAGCAATATTTTGTTTCCTGGATATAGATTTTAAATTAAAACATTTTTGATGATACAAATTCCTTATAAAATGATATCAAATGTCAATATGTTTACTCAGAGTATTTTCAATATTATTTTTGCAAAAGCATTGCACTTTCATTGTCACAAAATAATATTGGCTTTTCAATAAAAATGTTAATGGTTAAGCATTCTTTAAAAATGTTCGATAACCATGTAAGTTCTTTCACAGTTTCAAAGAAATATTATGTATCAGTTATTATGTATCAGGAAGATAATGTTCAAAGAAAGATTATGTATCCACTAGTGAATTTACGGTCATCCTTTCATTTACATTCAATATCAATATGTTTATGAATTCAATTTTCTCTTATAACTAGCAGGATAAGAAAATTCTAACTAAAGTGAAGTTAACTACAGGTGAAAACGTTTCATAGTAGTCTAAACCTTCCACTTGATGAAGTCTTTGGGCCACTAAGCGCACTTTATACCTTAGTATTTGACCTTCAGAGTTTTCTTTTATGGAATATACCCATCTGCATCCAATCGCTGTTTTGTTTAGTGGATGTGGTACAATTTCCCAGACTTCTTTGTCCTTCATGCTAGTAATTTCTGTTTCTATATCATTTATCCACTTCTCTTTCAATGAGCTTGTGATGACTTCTCTGTACAATTTAGGTATTTCAGTTACCATAGCGAATGCTCTTCTTCACTAGACTCCTCTGACAAATCTACATCAGTCAAATTTTTTAATTCCCTTTTTTGTAGAAAAATCAAATTATCTTGGATCAAAATTTATGTTTTCGGTATTATAATAATTTTTCACTTCCTTCAGACTTTTAAGTCAAACTCCAGGTTTAGGATAATAGTATACATCAATTCAACCAGCAGTTTTTCTCTTTTCTTTGTGACTTCTCTTCCATTCCATGATATTGATTCTTGAACAGGTGGTTCTTTTTCTTGAATAGTAAGATATTTTTCCACTTGTTCTGGCGCGAATGTTACAGTGGAAGTAGAATCATTTTTATTAGGAAAACTGTCCATTCCTATTTTGCTTTCGTTAAAGAACAGATGCCTTTGTTTCTTCAACTTTATCTTCATCAGGAAACCAAATCCTGTATCCATCCGCTTTCAAAGCATAACCAATAAATACTCCATGTTTGGATTTATTTTGAAGTTTGTTTCATTGAGCTTTCGGAACATAAGAAAAAGCCAAACATCCATATCTTTTTATGTGCCTTACCGGGGAGTTCTTTCCATACTATGGTTCTCAAGGAGTTTTATTTGTTTTTTGTGATGGAACCTCTTCTTCAGGTATGCAAATGCTAACAAAGCTTCCTCCCACATGTTAGCAAGCAACTTTCCTTCATTCAGTAAAGATCTTTCACCTTCTAAGGCAGTTCTATTGTAGCGCTCGGCAACTCCGTTCATTTCTGGACAGTAAATACTGGTTCTTTCCATCTTTATGCCAGTTGATTTCAAATTTTCTGCAAATACTTTAGAAATGAACTCCATGCCATTGTCAGTACGTATTCTTTTGATTTTTTTTTGTTCAACTATCTTCCGACCATAGCTTGGAATTGTAAGAAATATTTGAACACATATTTCTTATTACACATTACAAAAACAGGAACATTTCTAGTATAATCATCAATGATTGATAAAAAGTACGAAACACCACTTTTTGATTTGACAGGTGATGGCCCCCAAACATCCATGTGGATTAACTCTAGTGGTTGGGATGCGGTTCTTACCATTAGTTCCTATGAAGGTTTCTATGTTAACTTGGATACTTTTCAGATATCTCAACATTTCAGAAATCCTTTAAGATTTTCAAGTCCTATGACACTATTATGTTTACTCATTTTAATTAAATCCTGAGCATTTTGATGCCCAAATATGGAATCCCAAAGTTCCTGTTTCACTTGTATTGTGGCTTTCTGGCACTTTATAAATTTGTTATAAATTTGAAGATGAACTTTTCAGAACCTTAGCTTGTAGCACATAAAAATTGTTCTTGAGAGATGCTATGAACATTTCATCACCACTTGGGTAATTCACATTTATTTTCTTATTTCTTATGACAGCGGTCAAACCGGCTTTATCTATAAGTCTACCAGATATCAGGTTTCTTCGGATGTGTGGAGCATGTAGGTCATTCAACAGAATAAGTCTTGACTTCTCACCGTTTCTATTAATTTCTAACACTACATTTCCAATCCCACAGGTAACTGTGTTTCCTTCTCCTAAAGTGGCACTCTTGTTCTTTAATTCTTTATAATCTTGAAATAATTCCTTCTTGTTACAGAAGTGGTCAGTTGCTGCAGTGTCAATAGTCCATTCAGTTTCATCGGAATCAGCATATAATGCAGAGGCATAAATTGCAGACATTTTAGATGAATATGCTAATGGAGTTTTATCTTCAATGAATGGTTCTTTGTTGACTTCAATCTACATTCATTGGCTAAATGTCCAAACTGTTTACAGTACGAGCAAACTTTAGCTTTCTTTTCTTTAAAGTTCCAATGCTTTTCTTTTCTTCGGTTACCAATACTTTTGAGTTATCAATTTCTCTTTCTTGCTTGGATAAAATTCTTCCTTCTTCATCCAAAAGAATTGTCTTTACTTTTTCTGGATTAAAATTTGAAAAAAACACCTTTCACCTCAATTTCAGCGATTACTAACTTTTCAAAACTTTAATAAAAGCGATAAGGTAGGAAATATAAATTTAATTTTTCCATGCATCATACAAAAACAATTACGTACAAAAAATTATAGTCTTCCGCGATTATCGACGAACTTTTTTGGAGATAAATCGCCAAATATAGTAACCAGATGAATCTCTATTGCAACCCTAAAAACAGCTTTAGTTAGAGCTAAGAGACACATTCGAAATTGTCTTGTCCTGTCTGTCTGCCCTCGTGCGTTAAGGGTAGCTGTTGCTTTTTTCCTCTTTTAGCTTCTCGCTGCGAAATAATTTTAGTTCTTTTATTATTTTTTATTGTTTTTTTTATGATTCTTCTATAACTTTTTGTGATTGATATGCTCTCAATAATAATTTTCTGTTATAATGAATAATTTGCTCATTATTTTTAACTAAATTTGTTTTACTTTTAGCCCAATTTCCTTAATTTAAAAAAATTTCACGGTATATAAATGTGGTACTCTCTCTGAAATAAAAAAAATATTCCACGTGTTTTTGGCAAGTTCAGTCGCTCGGGGGAGAGGTGAAATTTTTTTGATATACTCCCAGTAATAACTTTGTTTTAATAGTAAATTGATTCATTACATTTTAGAAAAAGTTGTGTCTATTCCGGTATTATTGTGTTATTCTATCAGTAAGAATTTAGCAAAATTTCCCGTGGTTTGTTTTGTATTTTCCGCGATGATCGTCTATTTTTAATTTTTATGTTATTATAAAATTGTTGTCTATTTTCGGGTTTTAATGCGATATTCTCTCCATAAAAATTGCACGTGTATTTTGTCAGTTGCAGCGACCCAGAAAAACAAATATTTTTCTCATTAAGAATTTTATGTTTTTAGGCATAATTGTTTCTCATATTCTCCGTAATTCATTTAAATTATAGTAAAATTTCCTATATTTTTCTCTGTTTTCCGGCATTATATTGATATTCTCTTAATAATAATCTTCTGTTATAATGCATAATTTCCTCATTCGTTTTAACTAAATTCGTTCCAATTTTAACCCAATTTCCTTAATTTAAAAAAAATTCCGGTATTAATGTTGCATTCTGTACCTCAAATAAAAAAATCCCACGTGTTTTTGGTTACATCAGTCGCTCGTGGGTGGTGGGGTGGAGTTGGGGGTTATGTTCTCTCAGTACAAATTCGGTTTTAAGCCATCATATCTTCTTGCATTTCCCTTAAATTTGTTTAAATTAAAGCAAAATTTCATACATTTTTGTCTACATTTCACCGTTCTTTCAATGGTAGTCGTTAAAATTAGTACCATACTTCAGACAACCAGCATGGCGGACGTTTGGCGAGTTTTATATGATTTGGCGTGCCTGTTTACCGGCGAGGGATGTACCGTAACCTTTAGTTTTACCCTTGCTTTAATAAGATTAACGTGAGAAGTTTTCCTAAACTGCCGGGATGTTTTTATCTAAAAAAAAAAAAAAGCTTTCCTTCAAAATGATTAAAAGAAGAAAGATTTGTTAGTAGTTTTACCACAAAAATTATTCATTGAGTTGGTATAAAACTGTTTATGATTTTTTTTGTTAATTGGAAAATTTTTTCATTTTATTAAATATTTCATTTCATTACATGTTTTGCTTTTTGATGAATAAATTATGCAGTAATAATTCTTTTTGTAACATTTGCTTGAGGTAGATCAAATAGCTGTTTGGTCATTTAGAGATCATTTGAAGAAAAATATGACTGTTAAAGAACTTTATTAAGACGTTCAACGCCATTTCAGTCACAGGTGACTGACCATTACCCCCTGTATAAGAAGGCCTCCGCGCGGGAATCAGTGATGTCACTAAAGTAGTCCGCTCCGCTGTGAAAGTCGTCGCCGAATTCGAGTCGATGTTCCGAGTTTCAGCAGACTCGACTAGAAGAGTTCTAATTTTTCTTATCTGTTAATTATTGTTACTTATGATTAAAGCCGAAAGAAATTGTCAGAAGATATAATTTTTATTATAGTGCCGTTTTCTCAGAAGTTCAGAATTACTTTTAGCAGCATTTCGATAATTACGTTCATTTATTTAATTATCATTTTATTATGCTTCTAATTATTAAATAAAACACATTTGTTGTATAATTTTTCTTTTAGAAAGGTAAACTTCTCAAAAGCTCCATATAAAATTCTAAGCTTTGGAAATAAATAGGAATGGTTCAAATAAATAGATAAAAATAATCTTGAATCAAATCTTGTCACTTTTAAATTATCAAAGTCAGAGATCCTAATGCAATAAAATATTTTGTTTTACTAAATCAGTTTCAAGGCCCCGCAAATCAACTTTGATCCTCAGTTTCCAGGCCCAGCTTTTGTTCGGGCCGGCCCTGTCTGTCTGTCTGCGTTCATGTGAACACTATAACTCAAAAACTTAAATAGCTAGATTAATATAATTTGGTGCACAGTTTTAT
This sequence comes from Araneus ventricosus, assembly GCA_013235015.1. NCBI lineage: Eukaryota > Metazoa > Arthropoda > Arachnida > Araneae > Araneidae > Araneus > Araneus ventricosus. The sequence goes on along the minus strand of BGPR01029022.1, from coordinate 8,949 downwards.
CATCAGGAATGTAGGTCCGTATCAAATTTTGGGCCCTATTCGTCAAAGGGGTAACTGTCTGTCGGTCTCTATAATCGCATACTTGTGAATACAATAACTCCTTAACACAATGACTTAGATAAATGAAATTCGGTATGTGGCCTTCTAACCTTAATTGTAGATTTGTGTTCAATTTTTGTTTCAATCGGTTAAAAAAAGGCATTCAAATTGCATATTCAATTTTATTACTATGACGCGAGGCCATTTTGTGTCCTGGCGATACTCGTGACCTTGGCGCGCGCTGAAGGAAACTTGTGGATTGTCACTGCATACTAGGTTTCAGAAGGTTCCAATTTTGTATTCACGCCGGGGAGGGGAAATGCCACTTTTTTAGGAAATAAACGAGAAAGTTTAGGGGAGACCGCTACCGCTGGTTAAAGCTGGCCAATCGCGAGAAGAGTGCTCCATTTCATTTGGCCCAAAGATCGGTTTATTTTCCACAGATTCAAGTCGATCGGTTTAGGTGTAGCATTCATGGAGGCTCCAAAATGCACTATCGGCGGCACTTCGATTCCTCCCTACTCCCCCTTCCCCACACGGGGGAATTTCGAATTTTGGAGAGAGCACCCTCCCCCTCACACACGGATAATTTATCACCCGTCTCGAAGAATCGTATTTCATTTTTTTTGACCGAACGGGATGAATGGAAATCTAACGATGTTGGAATGCCAATCTCTTCCTCTGCCTACGCCAATTTTCATCGGGTTTTCACATTAACGAAACATTTTGGCACAATGTGTTCCAAAAAATGAACATTGGACTGCTCATGAATGTCCTGCTTAATGCGAGCTCAGTCGTTTGTGTCTGCTTTCTAGTGCAACAGTGTAGTTTAGTTATATTAAGCAACACGAGGGCAATTTTGAGACAGAACTCGCAATTTTTAACCGCGGTCAGATGACGAGGACGAACATCTGAGGTGGCACCCCCCTCTCCAAACATCCGCGACACACCAACGGTAGGACGTTTGATACCCTACATATGATTTAACGCGCAACAGGCCCAACATACAACTGATCTTCAGTAAAATGGGGTTTCGAATCTGGAGCCCTCCGGCCCGGAGGCCGACACCTTACAACTAGGCCACCGCGGCCTCTTTAGCGCTACAGAGTGGCGTACCTACATAAAATGACGTCCGAAGCAAATACTCTCCCCCCCTATTTCCCTTTGAAATGTGATCTTCATATTTTTTAGGAAACTTTATGCTTGGGAGTGCAAACAAACCTAAAACATAATATGTATAACATTTTTTAATTGATATGATTTACACATTCCATACAACTTCACGATGGTCATTATATATGGACAGCTACTTAATCTGAAAGGTATCTTAAGAATATTTCACAAGAACGGTTATAAAACAAATTTTATAAAAACAATTCGAAAGTTTTTAACGAAATTTAAAAACTTTCGAATTGTGTGTTTAAATGCTAAATTTTCATAGAAAATTTTAAACTTTCTAACCTTAATCACTTTAATAGGGCTCAAATAAAAAAAATTTAAACAGTTGTTTGTGTGAAAATTTGGAGACATTAGAAATATATAGATAAAAAAAATTCATTCCATTTATGTCGTACTTGAAAGCGAAGCAAAAGTGTTTATATTTTCATTAAAGCCAATTTTTCTGTTTCTACTTTCTCTACACTCAAAAGAGCTAAATCACAGAGTATTTGTCGTCCCATTAAAGCTCTGAAAATGTCAGCTTTAGTTTGCTGAGAACTCTTCCGCGTCTTGCAATAGAAGTTGCTATCCTCAAAAGTACCTGCAGAGCTATTCGGAGATTCGAAAAGACACTTTCATCTCTTTAGTTGAGAATAAATTGCAGAAGCCCTTCGTCTGTTTTTATTTTTTTCTGGCATTCTTCCCTTTTTACTAAAAGATTCATAAATTTCATAGATAAATTATAGATTCTTATATATGTCTTGGACGTTTGAAGGTAATTCAAAAATTAATTATTTTCACCATCAAGACAAATTTTTTCGATTTAAGATACAATGAGTAACAAATGGTTTATTTTAAATTACATTAACATCCCGCTTTGAAGCAACACGAGTACTATTTTGTGGCGTACCTGGTAATTTTGAACCGTGGTCAGATGACGAGGGCAACAAATATTTGTTAATAGAAATATAGTTAAGATGAAATGCTAGTTACATGCGGTAACAAACCTTGAAAATTCTCAGCATAAAAGAAAAAGAAATGGCTACAGTGTTCGGAGAGCAAAATTTGAGCCCAAAATTGCGTTATGAGCAAAGATGTTTATTAATATTCGTCAAGAAGCCTAAAGAAAATGTTTGTGCAATATTACACTAACAAAACAATTAAACAAAAAAAATTATCTGAAGCGAAAAGAGGCTTTTTCTTGCAAGCAGTCCACAATGCATTTGAATTAAATGCAAAGAAACAAATATATTAAATACAGTAGTGAGTTTATACGAGGTAGGGTCAAAAAGTTCCCGGAATAGGTCAATTACAAATTATAAAAAATAGAACAATAATTTTACCTTATTGTCCTTCAAAGTACTTTCCTCCTGCATCCACACACTTCTCCCAGCGTTCGTATAACTGTTCAAAACACTCCTGGAATCCATTTTTTGAGAAGTCCTTCAGTTGCTTCATCGCATTTTCGAACACCTCATCTGAATCCACAAAACGGTGTCCCTTCAATTTCATTTGCAGCCGTGGAAACAGGTAAAAATCCACTGGTGCTAGGTCGGGAGAATAAGGAGGGTGTTCCATAGTGGTAACACTATGTCTGGAAAGGTACTTTTTCACAATCAGAACGCGATGTGGTGGAGCATTGTCGTGTAAAAGAAACCAATCGTTAGTTGCCCATTTTTTCAGGTCGTTTTCGTCTGTTTGAATCTGGTAGTCGTTTAAGGATCTCCAGGACAGTTTGACCTTCAGGAATAAATTCGTAGTGAATAACGCTATCGTAATCGAAAAAAACCTCCAACATCACTTTGCCTCGTACCCACTTTCCCCTTATGCCACTCGTACACAGCCGTTTTTTTCATGGCATCGTTTCCGTATTTCTTCAGTATCTCGAGCGTCTCAGAAGGCGATTTCTCGAGCAAAACGCAGAATTTGATGTTTGCACACTACTCTAAAGACGACATTTCAAAATCCGACAAATGAAAAATTCTCTTTGCCAGAAATGATCTGCAGCTAACACCGACAGTATCGGAAATGAATTCCAGATGGCTGTGTGTTTTCCTTATCAGTGCTGCCAACCTCCAAGAACGATATTTCCCCTCCAACGAACACCTGCGTGAATGTAGGAAACCATTCCGGGAATCTATTGACTGTACCTCGTATTTGTCTTCCGTGTTGATTTGGATCTCCAGGTTACTTTAAAGTTGTTGTTGAAAAAAATTGCGCACTTCTTTGTTTCCCCAACATTCTTAAGAATTGTTAGTATTCAACTTCATTCACCAAAGCAAGTGATTTAATGACAATCATGTTGTTTGGCAACTGAAGTTTTCTAGTCTTTAATGTGCTTTTTCAGTATCTGTACAAAGAGCAAAATTTTTGTAACAGAATTGGAAAAAAATTAGTAAGTATTGCAGATATTGAAGGAAAAGTTGAAATATTTTCGGGAAAATCCCTTTTCGTCTTCATCAACTTCTGATCGGTCCCGTAAATGCCCTCGTGACCGAATCTTCACTGTAAAATGTGAATTCAAGCCTATTCTTCTCATGGTCGATGTTCAAGTGCAGTCCCTCGGGACTTTTGCAGAAATTCGACAAAATGTGTAAATCCGAAAGTGTCCGGATACTTTTGATCACATAGTGTATTGCTTATCTCTAACGGTTTAGCTATTTGTGGTGTGTGTTTTCGTGTTCGTTATAGAAGCTCATAAATCTGCCTCGTGCACTCTCAGTAAATATTATCGGATTCTCTAAGCATGTCCTCATTTACCTGTACTTTATGCGGAAAGGAGGAGTCTGATTCATAAGTTGTGCAATAAATTAGCTTTAGCTGATGTTAATTCAAGAATCTTCTCCGTCTCTCCATTACTTTACACGCGCATAGCAAACACACACAAATGCGAGACAAAATGAAACACGAGAACGAAAAAATACGATGCTTTTTTGCGTAATTAGCCAACGATTAAATGTTAAATAAAGACCATTTATCTCCTGGCCTCGACCATAAAAAACACCGTCCTTAAATATGAAATAATCCTAAATCAAATCAAATGAAGACGAAGAAACCACGCGTGCAAAAATATATGCAAGCATGAGGACGCACCTGGGAAAGTCAGAGACGAGAAAAAAATCTCGCCATTTTGCCCGCGTGATTGTTTGCAAGCAGACTTGTACACTGTAAAAAATATCCGTTTTTTTCCCGGACTTTTTCCGTATATTTGACGGTTTAAAGCTGTTTTGTTGACAAAACGGTTTTTCACCGTTTTCCGCTCCAGCCATAAACGGTTTAAAACCGTCAGTTCAAATTCTATTTTTCGTCATACGGTATTGCTTTCCGTATGATAACTTTCCCTTTTCTTAAATGTAATTTTATTGCATTCATTTCATGTTTTTAATAGGGTTCCATCTCCGCTATCGTTTACACATGTTGCAGTAACCTGTTGTCACTCATGAAAGCTAACCTTGAAACACGTGTTCTGGCAATAGTTGATTTTTACACCACTAGGTGGCGCCACTAGAGCTATAGTGACTTTAAAACTCAAATAGATTATTTTTACTTCACCTTATGAAGTCTCCGGTGGTTTAGTGGTTAGAGCGACTGCCTTTTATTTCTATGAACGCGGTTTCGATCCCCGGCTCGGAGGAGTTAGAAGTTTTGTCACCATCTTGCATCGAAATCGTCCAAGTAAGTTCAATTAAGAATTATATTAATTAAACTAATTGAAATTAATAATTAAGCCTTGATTAATTAATATTCCTAATTGATAATACACATCAGCACATTTCAACTCGAACAGAAGGAGAAAAACAACTCAACTCAGTCGATGACGTCACTTACTTCGATGACTTAATTTTTACGGAGAAAACTTAATTTCATACGGTAAAAAACCGTTGTGACTACGGATTTACTTCGTAACTTTTACGGTTTTGCACAACCAACCCAGCTGCCAGTTTAAAACCGTAAATTTTACGGGATTTTTTTTACAGTGTAGGACAGAGCGCCGCTCCATGCCCCCGTGAAAGGTTTGCACGCCAGTACTATACCGACCATGCTAATCGCGCTTCAGATTTGTAGGACAGTGGAATATGATTTATACGCTTTAAGTTGTGACCGTTGGTTTGCGGTAAAGAGAAGTATGAAGTGCCTTGTGTTTGAAGGAAGTGATTGTCACCATTATATACAAAGTGCCCATTAAAGTTACTTACACCCTCTCCTTTTAATATCAGAACAACTGCAGCTATAGTCATAGAAGAAGTGTCTATGTATAGTAAATTGGCTATGCGCTACGCGAGAGACCACTTACAGCTCCACCTGGCGGAAAACTCTGGAGTTAGCGTTCCTAACGCTATGTCTATACCTAGACACCGCATTTATAACTATTGCTGCAGTTGTTTTGAAATTAAAGGGGAATTGAGTAACTTTAGTGGGCACCCTGTATATGTGTGTATTTATAAAATGAAAATGTGAAGACAGATCCTGAGAAGTTGCATCTCGGAAAAATTGTTTTATTGAACAGCAGTTCAGTTTAGCATCTTTCCCCTGGTGAGGCGAAGACGCAGGTTCGATCGAAGCAAACACATGTAGAACGAAAACAGAAAGTCCCGAAATGTAATACAGTTTGTTGATTCACCATTTATAGAAAGACTCAGGACGAAATCTGCCTACTGAAATGCACCTAGCCAAAACGTATTTTATCTATTTCGATAATTTGAATTTTTCATACCAGAAAGTTTTTCTTTATGAATGCAGTAAATATAGATATTTCAATTCACGCTAATAATTTGTGATTTCTAAAATTATTTATAAATTACTTTTTGATTCCCGTATTAATTTTTACCATAAAATTAGAATTTGAAATTTACACTATATGCTAAGAAGAAAAAGAATGAGAGTATTCTTATAAATAAAGGATTATATTCAAATTTTGTATATGTTGGTTAAATGTGTCATCTGTTATCTATTATTGGGAAACAGACAACGTTATACACTTGGAATGGAATAAAATTGGAATAAGACAATGTAATTATCGCTTATTATAATAGAAGTTCACGTTGCATACGATGTTTGGTATTCTGTTCCTGTTGCGTGCGACGGTTCTAAAATCTGAAGCAGTCGAGCTTTCTAGAAAAATATTCAGTTTTCACACTACACGTGAATTAAAAAAATTAAAGATCGTAAAATTCCCTACAAAATACATGCTTTTATATTTATTTTAGCCTTAAAAATTTCGCAGATAATGGCTCTCAAAAATGAAAGATGTCCAGTAATTTACGACCCCCTAGACTACCATAACGGCGCGTTACCCATCTGAAAAAAAAAACTTTTTAAAATGCTCTCTCATTTTTAAAAAACCGTACTTGTAACATACTTGTACTTGTACTTGTAAGTTTTTTCATTAATTTTTTAGATGGGTCCAATAATTTATGACCACTCTGACTCCAATGACTCTTATGACTCCAATTTATAACCTTCCCCAAAGGAACAATTTAACATGTATTACAATTAAACCGAAATATTTTAAGAATTCCCGAATGGTCAGAGATAACTTCATTAAAAAAGTATGGCTTGTTTAAATTTTTTGAAAGTGATAATTTACTGAGATCCAACCATTGAATAAAATATTAAGAAAAACCAAAGATATTGAGTTAGCTTGCTTGTGCTAAATAATATTATTTAAACAGATATTCAAAGCAATGAAATTAATTACGTTACATGAAGCAAGTAAGTAGAAAATAAGCTTCTCAAAGTCATAAGTTTAGTCTTACCGTTTTAAAATAGCGTTAAGTGCCTTTGCTTTTGCCTAGAGTAGACTTCCATACAATCATGTAAGTTGAGTCCATTCTTTCAATGCTCAACATTCCCAAGTATGGAGAATTGAATTTCTCAAATAACGATAAATAAGCATATTAGTATCAGTATAGGTGTTCATCTACCGTGAGTGGTTTAACCATCAGGGGTCCCCTTCGCAGCTCATTAGCCAACGGGGTACAATAAAATCAGTCTTGTAATTTATGGCCCCATTTCGAACCTACAAAATGATTTCAGAATGAAAGAAGACGCACACTATGGAGATTATTTTGTTTAAAGTGCTTTCAAAACAAGTGCACATGTACATAATTCCATTGATGCCATCTGGAAAGGTATAGATAATTCCGAAATCCTTTCTATTTTCCCTTTAACAGATGTCGCGGTGATCAATCACACTCACTGAACAAAGACGTTCTTTCCACCCATCTGAGGTACGAAAATGTCTTAACGCGGTAACATTGATAGCAATTTCCACCGTTCTCCTCATGGGCATTTCAAAACATTCTGCTTCAAATTCTCGCGAATGTCAGAGGGTTAATTGAAAATCAAGCACCTGTGATCACTTATGTAATTTTCCAAGACACTGTTGCTTTCTTTATAAATCCTAGTTTTGGACTGCTAAAATAAAATAAAAATTTAATTTTTCCCGCAAAAAGTGGGGGGCGGTTGGCACCCCGAGTCGCCGCCACTGTTTCTGCGAGTTTTTTGCTTATAACTTGCAGAGTTTTCCTTGGAATGAAATGAAACTTGCAGATTAAATGACAATGCATTAGAGGAGCATTGCAACAAAATTTCATGTAAATACGTTGAATAACAAAGTATATATTAGCATTTGTAGTAAATAATTTTTTACTGCGGATGCGCGAAAGGTAGCGTATTTTTTCTTTCACAACTTCAGAGCCATATATGGTCACAACATAAAGCGCAACTTATATATAAATTCCAGTTCAATACTTTTAAGATTAAGAAAGGTATCTGCATTTTGTCAAGCGCTGTTTTATTTTAAATGCCATATGCTGCCTCCAGATGGCACTTGAGCACCCATGTTCCTATACGGTTTTGGATGTTAATCGCATGCTTGACCTACCTTAAAATTTTGGCCACGTTTTTCTTAATAACCCTGTATAATAGGGAAAGGTTGCAGAACTGTGACCACCTGACAGTTTATAATGTGCAGTGATAGAGAAGTTATTTTAATAAAAAAAACAAGTAGGAAATTTTTTGTAGTTTGTTTATCTACAAAGCGATGTAATTCATTTTTTTTGTGAATTTCACTTTAAAGTAGGAAAACAGTGTTAGGTTAAAAGAGTGAGCCAGAGATGCAGTGGAAGAATTTGAGTCGAGGGATTAACGAACGTGCATTTATTCGCAGACACAGGACAAAACAGGACAATCAGAGCAATCAGTGCACAATCCGATGTCGGTACTCCAAAGTCTGAGAGGGGTTGGACGTGCAGCCGCTTTCGCTTCACGTGCTTTAAAGAATCACGTGGGCATATGACGTGAGTATGGGTTGTAACAAAACCCGACAAGTCACAGCCGCGATTCAGGGTTGCAGAGGGAATTTGAATCTACATTGTTCGACTGGTGTCAACCCGTCTGGGAAATGACAATGATGGCGATTCTAGTTACAGTCAAATAAGAGCGACTGTCAAACGGGGCATCGGGTTTCTTAACAAAAAGTTTGAGTGACAGAGTCGGCAACTTGATGGGGGCCTGGGCAATTGAGAATACAGCCAGGTGGCCTTGATGGATGGGGGGGTAACATTTGCCTTTGTGGGGAGAGAGCTAACGAGAGAGAAAGAATGTCGAAAATTTTGCAGGTGGTACAAAGGAATGCCACCTTACTAATGAGCACACCCTGATCATTACATAAAACGGGAATTTGGGTTGTCTGGGAGGAGTTGGGAGTTGGACTTCAGCTACGCTGGACAGAGCGTTAGATTTTTCTTC
>BGPR01029021.1:0-19553 GCA_013235015.1 Araneus ventricosus | reverse complement strand
ATAATGTTATATTGGACAATATTGTTATTTTGTCCAATAATGTTACTTTGTCCCAGGACAATATTGTTATTTTGTCCAATAATGTTATATTGTCCCAGGACAATGTTGTTATATTGTCTTCAAAATGAATGACAACATTGGATAAACCTTAAAAGACGGCAATGAAGAACGGATCTTGGATTTTTTTTTTTTTTTTTTTTGGGGGGGGGGGGCGAGGTCTACTGTTCACAGAACTACTAGTATAAATGAAAAACACAGATCGCTTGCAATTAGCTACAACTAGATGTAACCACTTTTAGCAAAACTTTAACGTGAACAGATACTTTTGACGCCATATTATAGAAATTTAATTTAAGTCTTTCAGTACGTTTAATATAGCTCATTTATCGTTTTATCTGATTTTAACCAGTTAAATTATCATTTTAATCTTTTTGTTACTATTTTACAGGTTGCATGACAAGAGATTACCGACGATCGAAGAGAAATACTGAAGATGCTTTAGATGACAGAGATCCTTGCCCCTCTTAGATTTTTACTGACTGTTGCAATATGAATTAGAAAATAATTCAGTTCAGTCGAACTTGGCAGCACATTACAACCTTTGTAGAAAAGATGATAATTCTCTGTTACGTCTACCTTTACGTATGCAAAAATCTTTGGACACCAATGGAATTTCTTTATAATTTCAAGGCAAATGTTTTGTTACAATCTTTCTTTTCTGTAAAAAAAATACCTCGGCTTATATATATATATATTACCGAATATACTATATTATGAAGATGAGATATCTATTTCTTTATGAGATATTTTATACCCGGCTGTAACTTTACGTCGTTTGATTAGAAACAGTATGGAGTAAAGTTTTGTTGTATTCATTTCCACGAAATCCATACGGATGTAATAAAATCAGTGATATTTGATGGTTCATGATATGATTAAAGTGTACTAAATTGATATATGTTTTATATTATATACATCAGAGAAAGCTCATCAGAGTCAATTCATGCTCTCGTGTTAAACTTCAAATGCTCTCCGCCGGTTTCATTTTAAAATCCATTGCTCATTTGTGATGTTACGTCACAGCGTAAGATAACGTGCAGTTAGATGACACGCGCCCATTTAAATCTTATTTCAAACAATTTTTAAATATTTCTTCTCCCCATTTCCTCTCATAGATATTTTTTTCAAGAAATTGAAAAACAAAGAACCACACCAGATTTTTACCGATCCCACTCACATCCATCCCAAACAGAGCGATCTACGCTCCAGGAACAGGAATGTGACATGGTTCGTAATAGTTAGATGAGGCCTCCCCTCAACTGTAATCTCTAGGGATTGACTCCATTTTCATTTTAATCACTTTTTAATTATACCAAATTCCAATAACTAATTACATTTTAACTTTTGAATGTATTTATGATGGTATACTCCTGTTCAATATTTTTCTTAAAAAACTCTTTATTAATGCAAGTAAACTTAAATTGAAATCAAATCGCTTATTAATTGCGCTGTTACTTAATTGTAATGAATAAAACTGACCTTCAGTCGTAAATTTCAGTAACGACTCGAGGACCAATGGAGGTTACCTTACTATCTAAACGAACTGTACCAATGTCTTAGTGCGTTGAAATTGACCAGAAAATTTGAAACCGGCTTATAGGAGTTCGTGCATTCGAATTTTGTCATACTCTTCACTGATATATGATGTGTACTCTTTGCAATAAATGTTTTATGATAATTGATGACACAAGCATTTTTTTAAAAAGAGAATCTGTGCCAACATCAGCTGTAACAGTAGGAGGTAATTAATCATGCTCATACACTGAAAGAAGGTGCACAACTATTCTAAATTAACACAGATACACTAAAATTTGACAGCACCAAAAATCAGGGCAAGATAAATCCAATAAAGGCAAGAGAGAAATGTAACTTGGCTTCCTCTCATGGTGATATTAACACGAAGAAAATCGGAAGAAAAAAGCTTTGAGAAAACAATCTGATTTATTGTCAGTGTAAAATAAAGAGAAATCAAAAAAAGAAAACGTTAACAGTCTAGCTTGAGAGAAAGTGAGAATAATAATAACTTCAAAGAAACTAAGGAACGCCCTAAAATTCATACATTACACGGAATCTTCTAGATCTTTCTATTTTATACATAATTGCCAATAAATCTTTGACACTTTAAACAAAAAATAATTAAGTAAAGATGTAGAAAACATTTGGTTCACATGGCAACTAAAAAGTCAGGAAAAGAAGTAAGTAGAGAAGGGTTTTTTTTTTTTTCACTTTTAAAAGTGGTAATATTTATCAACGCTGCAGCATAAGTTTATAGTTTCCAGATAAATAACACTATGAAATTCTGTTCCCATGTGCCACAAGAGGGTCAAAGAACTTTCATTGGTTCTCTTGATATCTCTTATTGCTAGGGATATCTCTGAATTTATTCGGTACTATTGAAAATTCACGCCAATTCCATTCCAATACTAAACTCAATTGACAAGTATTCATGTATAACTCCGTAGTTTTTCTTAATAAATCAACTATAAGTACGATAAATGCCATGGAAAGATATACTTTTATTAAGGTGTATAGAAAACTGCAGGATGCATAAACTTTTCTGCACATCTTGCAACAATAGATCCTCTAAGGGCACAAAAAAAGCGTAAACATAAAATAACGACCCTGGTAGATTTTTGCACCGTAATAAAATATACGAAATTCGTAAGCTTTAGTATTTAGCTGTCGGACTTACTTTGATTCAATATCTGGAAGTGAATGTCTTCGCAAACATTGTTTTTACATAATGATTTTGGTACAATGAAAGCAAAAAATCAAGATGGTATAATTTAATCTTTAATATCTCGCTTGCTTTCTCCTTTATTCAAGACTGTTTCGAACCGGCTTCGGCTGGATCCGTTTGATTACCATTTTTGCCATAAAAAGAGAGTTTCTAGTGCATACTTTATATGTATTATGATCTTGACGATGCGACCGTCCAAGTTCTGAGTTTCGTTCAGCCGAGTGTGCAGATGAAAAGGTTGCTACCCGCTATTCTATATAAAATTTCTGACCTTAGAAATTATAGAAATATTATCATGCGCCCTTTTACAATGAAAGCATTAACACTTTGGAAGCGGGACACATAAAAATGCGTTTTTCTCAAATTACCCAACATCAAAATTTTATTTCAAGAATTTGTCTTATGTATTAGTTTAGATAAGTTGGACATGTTAATAGATGTCTTCAGAATAAGTTCACTTTTTCTTTTCTGGTATATACATTGTCTAGAGCAAGCACAGTTACGGTTTGCCTTTTTATTTGAGCTTGCATCTAATTCGTATACCGCACACAATGTGTTAAAATAACTTAAACAAGTCTCAGAATTCGCTGAGTTTGGCCATTAGAATTGCGTATGTGAATATAAAGATTGAATTCTAAATATTTATATCGTGCATACATTTTCAGTAATTCCCCCAACCTCGTTTAATTTTTTTACTTTTTCTGTATAAAATCTCTTTTTAATCGTTATTTATTTACGATGGTTGCGAATAGGTTCGAAAAACATTTGCAAAGATGTTAATTGCAAATACAGTAGAACTCCGGAAATTCGAACCCCAGGAATCCGAAATTTCGGATAATCCGAACTTCTTTCTTGAATTTTTTGAAAACGTTTTACTGAAAAATGAAGGAAAAATAACAGTTACGAATCAGAAGCAAAGCTAATGTATATTCCTAACTTAAAAGAAGTATTCGAATTGGGCTTTAAGAATGAACACGGCATCTTAATTAGTAGGAACAAACTCAGATATCTTCTTCCTACCCTCAACTTGTTTGCCACTGTACCATGCGAATCGTCACATACTCTTTCCGTACGCCTTCAGAGAGCACCCAGAGTCAATACTATATTGCAGTGGTTCCCAACCTTTTTGGTTGTGATGACCACTTGTTGAGTAAAAAAGTATTTTGAGGCCCTCTAACTAAATATACAAGTAAAAAAAATACAAACACACACACACACATATATATATATATAGGAAAGAATCATAATATATGTTTATTGAGTGAATAAATATATTCCTGAAAAAGTTAAAAAAGCTAACTTTTTACGCAGTCCTCCGGTCCTATCAATCATATTTAGTCAAATATTCTTGATACGCTAACCTTTTAAACAAAAAAAAGTCCCACTCTTTTGCGACTAAAACTGACCGAGTTATGGAGCTTTGAATATCGCTGACTTAGACCACTTTACACGATTTCAATAGCTGTCTTGCAGACGATTCACCAATCAATGCACAGCAGTTGCTCGACGAGGCCTCTGATTGGTTAAAAATCATGAAATTCAAAGCTCTATACCCGCTCAGTTTTAGTCGCTGAAGAGTGGGACTTTTTTGGTTAAAATGTTAAATTGTCAAGAATTGTATAAAAAGAACCGTATAAAAAGTTAGAATTCGTAATTTTTTCAGAAATATATGTAGTGACTCAAAAAACATGAAATATTCTTCCCTCAATTTAAAGCATTTTTCCAATTGGAACTGTATGTCTATCTCTAACGGTTTAGAAATTGGACCACGATAAGTGTGGACACCCTGTATATTAGACGCCCTTATATGCTAGCAATTAGTGAAGCTTACTGTAAAAGGAATAAAAATATATTGTTTTATAAAGCAAGAAAACAAGTGAAGACTCTTGAAGCTTTCCGACTTCGACTCTTGACTGGCATTTCACGGCCCATTAATACGCTATCCGAGGCCCACAAGTGGACCGCGGCCCATGGGTTGGGAACCACTGCTCTATTGCATTTGGTATATCAATAGTATTTTGCCTAATTTCCCAAATCATCCGAGCAAAGGTCAGCCCCAATTAGTTCGGATTCCCGCGGTGCTATTGAATGCAGTGTCCCAAAAGTTCGCTTACAAACTTTAAGGTATCCGACTACGTTCCGAGGTCTTTTTTTTAAAATAATGATATTTGTCCCAATATTTTTTGTATTTTTACATGACATTTATGCTAAAACTTAGAAATCATAGAAAAAATTATATTAATTAAATATTTTTGTTAATATTTGCAAAACACTTAGAATTTTTTGACCTAAATTTGACCATTTTTCATACACTCTCGTTCAAATACAAATGACCAGAATGAAAAATGCTTTGATATATATAATCATTCAATTATTGGTTAGGACCCGAAGGAAACGTTTTGCAATATCTCAAAAAACATGCAAATTATAAGAGTTTAAGTGTGAAATCATGATTTTTTAAAGAATTTTGGTTTCTTTTCAAACCTCAAAAGCTACATAACTTTTTAAAGGAATATCATTTCACTTATCTTTTGGTTCATTACCTAGACAGTATCATAAATAATATGTATGCCAAATTTCAGGTTGATATTTTAAATTGAATTTTAGTTATCGTATTTGAAAACTGAAAATTTTGGAAAAACTCGCATTTCAAGAAAAATGAGTTTCAAGTTTATATTTTTAATTTACTATAAGACGAAAAAAAAAATCTTCAATACTCTTTAGTTTCGTAAACTAGTTCTTCTTTTTCTCAAACTTAGTTCATTTTTTAAAATTTTCAGTGCTGGAAATTCTTTCTTAGTCGTTTTCTTGAACCTCATGAGTCATTATCGTTGTTTACCATTTAGCCGCCTTCGACAGATTTGGATATTCAGGTCAATTAACTTTTGTATGCATGTTAGCTGATCTGGAGATACTCTTAGTGATAAATATTGGTTGTAAGTAAAATTTATGTGCTTTTCGTACGTTTGTCATCAAAATTACATCATTAATGGAAAATCAATATACTGGCAATTATTGAAAATTGCCTAAATTTGCAACAATCTCAGAGAAAACAAAGAAATTCACACTTAAAATCTTCCAAAATAATATTTGATGTATGGGAAGTAGTAGAAAACAAAAGTAAACAATAAAATTTAAATATTTTAAGTAAAAACAATGAAAAATGCTTCGTTATAGTATTGTTTACTATTCCATTTTCAGCTGTTAAGTTCAACTAAATTGTCTCTTATTTCACTTCTGATCATCGACATGTAGAATAAAAACTGTTTTGAAAACTTAAAAGAATAGACTTTCAGATGAGACATTAAAACGTTTTTGTGATTTTCGGTCGAAAATGGGTTTTTAACGTAGGCACACCTTAAGGAAAGGTTAGACATACAAAAACAAACTATTTTTATAATAGAACACAGAATCACAAACTCAAAGGGTGACCTCTACGGGGGCTCTTTGTCAGTGCAATAAGTAAAAGAAAATGATACACCATATAAATTATATAGCTCAGGTTTACTGGAATATAAATTATTATAAGATGCTAAAAGTATGTTAAATAATTATTATTGGACGTGGAATTTTGGCAAATATTTCTTCGTTGCGAACACCGTGAAATTAAATCTTTCATTTTTAGTTCTGGCGTAGTTAACTTTCCAAGTATCTTCTCATATTCAAGTTGGGGCAAGCAGCCCGGGGCACTATGCTGCTGTTGCGAAGAGTGGCGGATTGTCCCGATTCTGATGGTACATCTGGTCACTATACTGTACTAAAACTGCCTTTCGGATTCATTGGTCAACACTTCTCCTTCGGGAATATATTCTAACCATGAACAGACATTAACCATTACATTACACTACGGATTACCCATGACTCCAGAGATAAAAAAATCTCCGGTTTGTAGTTTAGATGAGTGCGCATAGAAACTTTATTAAGTAAAAAAATACATAAAATAATAATAATACATTTAATAATAATAACACGTGAAATAAAAATATATAAAACAAATTAAGTGCATAAAATAATAAATCGAAGTGATTATACAAAGAGGCATATTAAATACCAAACACTATAAAATAATGATGCAGCATTTTAAAAGAAAGAACAAACGAGAAAAAACATTACACACAACACATTACTCGTCGCTGGGAGTGTCTTGTTACTGGGGGGATAGCGATCTCAATGTCCGAGCCACTATCTGAAAAATTACTGTCGATTCCAGGGTCCAATGTAAAACAAGACCTCATTATCGGTAAGGAAGTTCTCTAGTTGGATGATTTTGAATCTTGAGTATTTGTTGGAGAGGCAGCTTTTCCTGCACTGTTCGGTGAGATAATCACTTGGCTTCAACATATGAAAAACGGTCAACGCGCAGCTAGTAGCAAAGTGCCGAGGGTCGCCCACTTCCCTGCTGTCACAACGATTTGTGTGATAGAGATTGAACCAGGGAAAGGGTCCATGGCCAGTGGCGAATTGGATAACCTCCCTGTTCCAGGAGACTTTTGGTATGGTATTATGGGTCAGTCTTCCTGTTTCGCCTTCATTCCAGTCTGCTTGCCATTTCTGAAGTGAGGTGGTTTTGATTAGTTTCTTGATATAACTTTTGGGAGCTGGAATATCAAAATTAGGACCTTCCTTCGTCGCCTTCTTTACCAATTCGTCTGTCGCCTCATTTCCGGCAATACCAATATTAGCTTTTACCAAACCAACTTCGATGTCCGGGTTGTCTTGGAGCGACATTTGAATTTCTTGGATGATGGATTTCCTTGATTTTGGTGATATGCTTGCTTTGAGGACTGATTCGGTGTCAAGCCATAATTTGGCCCTGTTTTCCTGACAGCTTGACCATGAACAGACAGAAGTTCTTACATACAGGTGCTTCTAAAATAATGGGACACAATTTAAGGGTGGATCAGGCGGACAGGAACAAGTCATTTTTACAATCGAACATGGAGTCTCAAATGCAAGGGGAAATCGTCACAGAGGGCTCTGTGCAAGTGAATTAAGTAAAGGAGTCGGTTACCCCAGATAATGCGTGCAATCTAGGTTTACTGGAATACAAATTCACAATAGCAAAACACAGTCATAAGCATAGTGTACCGTCCTGCCCGCTAAGTTACCCGCTAGCGCGTCCCACTAGAGCCGTGACGGAAAATTAAATTGCTTCGATCGAAACTGTTCTTCCTCCCCCAGGGGATATGAAGTGAATTTTTGGCGCGACCGGCGTGTTTAGTCTGATGTGTTCTGTTCCGACTGGAGACCGCTAAAATGAGAGTGAACTGTCTTGAGATGCTATACTTAAAAAATGAAATGTTATACCACTTGTAAATACTGTACGTAGGCTGTGAATCTAGTTAAAATTAAATGTTTTAAAAATTGAATCCAGCGTCTGTTCGTTACAATAGCAACATGCAAAGCATATATAGTTCCGGACGTCAAGTCCTTTTAATACTGACTGACAATAAGAACTCTAAGGTTTTGTTGTTGATACTGCTTCCTACTTGTCAGTGTTACTATGCTATTGCGTACAACTTGTGATAAAAAGACAAATTGCGTATATTTACAGAAGTAGAGAATTGATCCGTTCTGTGTTTTCCCACAAGCATACATGCATAATAAAATTCTAAACTTATGAAAATATTTCCATCAGAAAATCGCACCGCTGGATTTTTTTTTTCATGCGTTGCTGATTTGTTTCGGGAAAAAATACAAAAAGTTTCACATCTGACTGGAATGTATGAAAACTATAATTCAAAATGGCTTCTTTAAGGAATTATACTTTATTATAAATACTTATTTACAGGGCTTACAAATACAGAAAAAAATACAAAATAATGAAGTTGTATAGTTCTTTTTTATTCCACTTATAATGGAGGAGATGTAAACACCTTCAAAAACCACAAGTTCAATGGAAAAAAATGATGTTACACAATTTCTGAAAAATAGAATACTAGAATTTTAATTTCCGTACAAAACATAGAAATCGCAAAGTTTCCTTGTTCCTTTTTAAATTTTAACTTGATAGTCGCTTTGATCAGCTTTTTCGAAGGTTTTCCGTAATATCCTTTTTTAAATCGCTTTTGCTTTCGACTATGAATTTATAGACTCTGGGCCAGCCAGGTATAAAGTTTCAGTGAGAAGCCTTTTAATAATAATAACAGGGTTTAAAAAATTAAAATGAAATAAATTTAATAAAAACATTTTTTAAGAACACTTTTATTAGTGTATTAAAACTTAGATATTTTTATATTTCTATATTAATTATTTTTGCTTCTTAGTTTTTCTATATTCATTATATTTTAGATTATAATTTATCAGTATAAATCTTATGGAATTTTTATATCTATTTTCCTGAAATTCACAACCAGGTGGCACCACTGACATGGAATCAAAATTTAATTGAAATAATCAATTTACAGATAATTAAGCTCTGTAAATATTAAGTTGAAATATTGTCATCACAAAATTTTAAAACTATAGTACATCAGGAAGTCAGTAAAAAATGGATTTAAAAAAATCCTTCTTTACAAGCATGAAACAAGTCAAGTTAAATTAAAGCGTTTAAAAAAAAGTTTGCCAAGTGGAAGTTTAAAAACATTTTCGTTCGACAAATGCCTTTCTTTTTCGCATTATAACACCCAAAATTCTCACTCATTTTTCTGCTCAAAGAGGTTGGGTGAAATGCTAACAAAGCGCAAAAACTTAATGACAGACAAATTCTAATACATATATTTGTTTAGATGACATGTGCAATTCCATTTTGTCATGTGATGATGGCATCGCTCAAATTGACTCAATCCTGATCACACAAATAAAACTGCAAGTGAAGAAAATCGTTTTTGACTAATGCTAGATATTTAATAATTCTCTATTATTCTCAATCTTGAGATGGATTTTTTCTGTAAGTGCAACGGAAATTGGTAGATTCAATTTTAGCGAAAACGCTGTTTAGATTGGAAAAAGTTTTAAGAAGCTCTAATCTATACTTCCGACAACATTTTTTTTTTACAAATTTGTGTACATGAATAAATCCTAAGCACATACAATATTTTTTTAACTAATTCGTGACAGCACATTTTTGCACAAGAATAATATTTTTTTTTGTTGTTGTTGTTGTTTCGCAGTTTTAACGGAAATTGGTAGATTCATGATTCATTCGCGAAAATGATGTCGCGAATGGAAAAAGTTTTAAGCTCAAATCTATATGTTCGACAGTATTTTTTTATAATTCGTGGGCAGAAATAATATTTTAAAGCATAAAATGTTTTTAACTAATTTGTTGCAGCGCATTTGTGTACAGATATAATAATTTGAGTTTTAATCTTTATTATTTAGCAATTGCGAATCATACTTTTTTGTGTTCAGGAATAATTTTTAAGCACAGTAGTATGTTATCATTTTGCCTAGGAAATAGACTTTCTGCTTTATAATTTCAATATGATTCTGTTTGAACTTCACGGCACATGTGCATTCAGCATGTTCCTCTAAAGAATGCTGCACTAAAACTGTTGATTCCGTTGAAAGTACTAATTGAAATATGAAAATTTTAGGAGAACATTCAGAAATATAATATGACTGAGAGCTGGATGCGAGGCTCTAATATACTGTTACAAAAATTTTGTAATTTTTGCTTAAAAATTAAGCAACATACTGCTACGTTCAGAAAGTTTCGGACCTTTTTTAATCTTTCCCAAATGTAAATGAATTATACCATTTCATGCAGAACAAACGAAAAGTATCATGTGACTAATTAGTCAGAACTGGTTTCATCCAGTTCAAATAAGTACAACTTAAGCGGGACATTCACCGCTGTTCCACTCCACGTTTTTTCGGAACACGGGAAGACAAAACTTTTCGTTAGCAGGCCATTCATATCTCTTCCAAAATGGAAATTTCGGAACACGGGAAGGAAAAAGCAATCGTCAATTCGAAAACCTATGAAATTTAGAACAAATTATTCGAACCGATGGAATTCCAACCAAACCAAATTCCAGCCCTTCTTGCACCGACTCTTTAGGTGGGACCCTTAGCGAGGGTAGTCGGCACATCAAACGATTTGACTAGATTGGGACCTCGCGAAGAGGCAACCTTTATCGGATATCCGTTGAGTGGGGGAAATAGGGAGAATCGAAGAGCAGCTTTAGAGGGGGAGAGAAGAACGTTCTCCCCTACTGCCAGCACACTTTGGAGCTTCAGATGAATGACGTGCCTGAGTTTTCGACTTGAATAGGTGGAAAAAAACCAGTGTTGGGACAAGTGGATGGAATGGACTACAGATGAATTGCCGGCTTAAGAAACCGGTGAAAATTGGCTCAATTAGATTGCTCTGTTGGAATTCCAACGAGTTGATATTCAGTGGAATGGAAGGCCATAAAAAGTCAACTTTGATTCTTCGAGGCGGCAATAAATCACCCGCGTGTGTTTGGAGAGCGTTGGGGAGGGGTAAAGTGCGTGGGAGTCAGTCTGGGACTTTGAAGCTTCTCAAATAAACTTTGGAATATCAGTGAATGACTTGCCTAAATCTATCGACTGGAATGAGTGGAATACAACCCAGTTGTTGGTACAAATGGAGTAGAACAGCGTGGTCCTCAATGCCCAGCTTTATGCGTGTAGCTCTTGATTACAGGTACTCGATGAAAGCCAAGTCGTAGGTGCTTCATCACGATGAAGCCATGTTCCCATGGTCTGTTTTCCGGCGATCCACTTGCATCATTGGAGATTTATTGCCGGTCGGAATCCGACTAGACGCACCGTTCCTACGACTTATACTCAATCTATAAAAGCCCATAGAAAGTGTACTGAGGTCTCCGTTCGTTGACTCCTTCATTGATGTCGGATCATTTACCGACATTTCTCCGAAATGTTCGAGCCACCCCACAAATTCTCGAGCAGCAACGATTCTTTGCGGTCCCTCGACGGGAGATAAGGGGTACTTTGAGCAAGGAACGTCGAAACACGAATCATGGGAACTGATCTTAACGCACCGGTTCGCATGTCCCTCCTGGTGTCAAATTACTTGTCGAAACATCACATTCCGGTACTTGCTCAACCAACTTATTCCTCTTACCTGGCCCTATGTGGTTTCTCCCTCGGATGAAGAATTTGATTAAGGAGAAACGATTCTCAAGTTCCGAAAAAGTGCAGCGACGAAGGCACTGGAGAAGGTGACAAAAGTTGGCTTGCAATTACAACTTTATGTGACCGATTACAAAACTGAGTACTTGCTCAGGGTAGTTACTTCAAAGGAAACAATATCTGTATTCATTCTTCCATAATGAAATAAGTTCCGGGAGTTTTTGAACGTAGTAATACCCTCACACATACACGCACAGACATATCGTTTACAACAGTGGCGAATCCGGGGGGGTTGTGAGATTACAACCCCCAAAGCTAAGCCAGAATTATTGATTTTATTTAAAATCACTACAACTGTTTGTTCTTAATTTCCCTTTAAAAATAATAATAATAACGTGACAACATTGCTTCCTGGCTCGACAGGCTCGAAAATTTTCCTACTTTTCTAGTCATTCCACTTGTACTTGTAGTGTTGACACGGTCGAAGACATTTTTTGGCTAGTTATTTCATTGCATTTTTTATTAAATTATCGAAAGTACTTTATTGTTCTTTATGATTCGTATCGTCAGGTGAGTTTACATAAGCCATGAGGTTTGACATTCGTCACGACGATACAAAATTTTTATGACCTCAGCCTCCCTCCAGACTCAAATCCTAGATTCGCTACTCGTTTACAACAATCAAATATTAAGTTGCCATTTCATTGTGATAGAAAAATAACATCTCAATGTGAATCTAAAACATCGAATATAGTTATAATTGTATCAAGCATTGCAGTAAAGTCGCTGAAATATCTCATCAGATCAACTTTAATACTTTTCACGTGAGACCTCTTAATGTAAATTCGTGAGATCGTAATTATTTTGTGTCTTTTCTAAATAATGCTATAATTATTTTATAGCAACATCAAAAAATACTTTATTATTTCAGACCATCGTCAGACCTTTATTATGATGTCATAAAAAAAGAACATCATGAATTGGGTCGAGCTCTTCTCTGACATTAGTTTAAGGTACAAATTAGTTTATTTCTACGTAGCAGTTAATATAGTAAATATTTTTTAAATTATGTTTGAAACTTGTATCCAGATACTTCTCAATGGAATTCTGTATTAAGATCTGAAAAATATGAAAAGAATTGCAAATATAAAGAATCAGTCGTAGTGATAAAAATTTTTTAAAAAACTCATCTTAAAGAATATACTGTAAAAACAATATTTCGGAACACAGTAAAAACTTCAATTTACTGTCACCGATCAGACCAGGGCTTTGACGGATAACCGAATAGACGGATAATCGAAATCACTTGATACATATGCACAGTAACGTGATTTCACTGCTGGCTTGGAACGAAAATGAAAATAAAATCTTTTAAAAGTGAATAATACATACATGTTGTATTTAATTTTACAAAACGATCAATATAAACTTCAATATAAGAGTAGGAACGTACAGAAATGTACTGAAATACTATAAACCTACGTTTTCAGACGATGAAGGTTTATAGAAACTGACGGTTAAACGAGTGACGGTTACTCGAAGCTTCACTGTAGTGTGATTTTTAATGCTTTAAAGGTGAAGTAATCCATGTTGGAAAAAAGACAGCAGTTGTTGAATCTTCATTTATTCAGTCGTAGCAGATAGTTCAGGTTATTGTTTATAGGAACGGATCATAATGTACGTAGATCCATGACCAGGAATCAAGAGTTAACGCGCGAAGCAGCTCGACGTTGTTATTCGTTTACATGTTGGAGTCAAAAAGGAGCAGATAGGAATGCGCAGAAATTTTAAGTACCCAGAGAAGGGAATTTCCCTGGAAAAGACTCGCGACTGGAAATGAAAGTCGTACTGCGCTTATTACGTTGGAAGTAGAAGTAATTAAAATGAGGTGTCGTTAAAAATGATTTAAGAATGTTAAAAAATTAAAATATCATATATATGTATAGAGAGAGAGAGTATAAATCATAAAATGAAAGAGTATAAAACGTAAAATGAAAAAGTATAAAACTTAAAATGAATATTGCATATGTGATATATTTATATATATTTTTCCATCTCTTACTCTTCTCATTTTTATCTTTACTCGGATATACTTTTAATTCGTTTCTTCATATCATTTCGAATTTGATATGAAAGTTTGTTATTTTATTTTATTTTTTTTTCTATTACGTTTTGCTTCTTTTTTATATATATATAACGCTTTTTCCCATGTTATCCTGTGAACACGATAACTGGAGTAATTTTTATTTCATTTTAACCGGCGTGGGATACGTTGTCAGAATAGCGAAAATCTCGAACGAGTTTTGTAGATGGGGTATCCAGCTCAAAGGGGTGGAAATTTTCATTTTCCCGTAATTCCTTTACAATTAAAAATACAAAGAAAATTCAAATTAGGCGAATTATCGCCTTATGATAACGAACAATTTTTGTATTCAAACTTTTTTGATAGCTACAATTGCTTCGAAGTTATTAGCTGAAAAGTGATTTTCCCCCCCCCCCCCCCCCCCTTATCTTAAAGTACATTTCAACCTATGCATGTTGCCTCTCGTTGGAAAGCTCTCATCACTTGCAGTCTCTTCCATCCGCTTTCATTCTTACAGCACTACTCCTTATGACAATACAGGGCGAAATGTTCTTTTCCTTATTATTATTTGTGGAGACGTATACGTATAACGCTTTTGCCAATGTTATCTTCTGTTATCCGCCTTCGCGATTGGAGATCGTCGGTTCGAAACTTGATCCCACCTAAGTTCCGCTGAATCCATCTGGTCAAACATCCCGGGTGAATTTAGGAGAGAGAGGTGCCAGCTTAAAAGTCATCCACATTATCTTAAGATCGGTTCAAAATTATGAGATCCTTCCGAAAGTAGTCCTCGTTTAGCTTTGAAAAAAAGTAGACGTTAATCTGACTAAACTAAAAAACGGTCTTATTAATAGGTTAATAAAACTAACAACGGCTTTTGGAACTTAAAAATTCTGTTTGAAAGATTCCGAAAATAATCTAAAACAAATTTCATTTACTTAAACAAATGCATCAGTTTAACTAAACGTTTTATACTCTTAACTAATCTCTGGGAATTCGTTGAGTTAACGAAACAACCTAGAGATAATTTATTCTTGTTCTTTTGATAATTTATAAAAGGTTTTTTAAGCGAGCAAGAACTTTATTTCTTTTCCTTTGAATCCTTTTTTAGTAAACTTAGCTTAGGTTTACGGACGAGTTTCTGTTTTTTTTTTTTATTTTGGGTGCTCCGCATACCGTGGGTATAGTATTTGGAATTTCCGCACAGCAATTCAACTTATGATGTAATATTTTGTCAATGGAGATTTTCAAATAGTAAGCATTTTGTTTGAAGACGTTAATTAGCATTTAAAATCATTTATTCGATTGTTATGGCTTGAGGATGCTTTAAAGATAAGAAACAAAAAAAATTGGTGAGTGTTTCAAAATATGAGCCTCTTAAAATAAAATAAGAGCCTCTTTTAACCGAATCACTCTTAAATTTGCTTTGTCATCATTCTCTTGGCTACAAGTCTAAGCTAAGAATTACTAATTGCATTTTTTCATCTGATTTAAATCCGAGTCGGATGCCATTTATTTAACTAATCACTTAAAGATACTAATAGCCGAAAACAGGTGTTAATGAAAAGAACAAGCAATCTGAAAATTTGTGTAAAAGAGATAGAATTGTTTTGAATTTGATGGTTGGAACGGTAGCCAAATGAATTTGATGACTGCTTAAATCGGAGAGTTGTTGTATTCTAAGCTCGGGTTGCTGCATGTGTACAAAACAGGAAACTCCTCCGTATATCGTCGGAGGGCCGTGGTGGCCCAGTAGTACAGTTGCGGCTACGGCACCGGAGAGTTCCAAGTTCGAAACCCGATACCACTAAGGATCCGCAGCGTATATGGATCTGGTGCAAGCTGTATCTGACGTCGAGGGTCAAACGCCTTTTAGATGGTGTGGTGTGAAGGTTTCAAGATAAGGATGCTGGCTTAGATATTGCCCTCGTCATTTATCCGATTCAAAATTACGAGGACCGTCCCATAAGAGCCTTAGTGCTATTTCACACCGGGACGTCGATGAAACTTCACTAAATCTCCATACAGAGCCGTACCGAGGGGGTGGCGAGATTGGCCCTGGCCAATTGCACAGGCAGAAGGGGGGCGCGAAAATGGCCATTTAAAAAAAAATAAAATTCAAGAGTTAGATTGGTGTGATCTGCTGTGTAAATAAAAAGAAATTCGAGAATAATTTTTCTGTGGCTCTTTAAACATTACGGAAGATATCAGTTGTTGTGTCCAGTGGCGGACTGGCCAAGTTTCTAGCATGTATGGTGGCGAGTTGTTACTGTTGTTGTTTGTTTACCTTTTGCGAACGGCCTCTGTTGATCCCATCTAGAGGGAAAGAAAGGTGAAAACTTTCTGTGACTTTTCTTAAACAAAATAGCAAGTAGTTTTATGCTACAAACTGATGCCGCAATGGGTACTTAGACTGTATTGTTCCCGCAGGCACCCGGCATGGCGTCCGAGAGGGTCCATCTTTACAAGAAGGGTGTGGAATCCATACTAGAAATGCCAGCGACATGTTTTTTTTTTTTTCTTTCTTTCTGTGATGGAGAAGCGAGCTCGTCTAAAAATATTCTTCGAACCTCCCTGACAAAGGGGGCAAAAAAATCATGTAATTTGGCGACTAAAGGCCTGAAGGGAAAGGGAAGAGGAGGGCTTATTTTATAATCTTTACAACATTGTAAAAAAAGGATGAAGGGGCCTCGTCCTTATTTGGTGATTTGTGGTGCTTCTTCAGAGGCAAATAATTGGGAGGAAATGTGGTATTTCTCTTTTTGGTCATCAGAGAGTGGGCGCAGAAAGAAATACGTGCACTTTTTTCGTGAAAAATTATTTTTAATAATGTGATCTCAAATTATTATTTATTTTTACATCGCCTTTGTTGTATTTAATACTAGCCACCTTCAGCGACCAGCTGATTCATTTTAATTGATTATGCATTAGTTATTTCAACCTACATTAAATACGTTTACTTATTTTTGGTAAGCTGAAAGCATTAATCGTGACAAAAGATCAAGAAATTACGAATATATATAAAAAAAAAACGAAAAGAAGTGGTCAGGAAATATATTAGCATTTGAACTAAATTTTGAGGCAGTATGTTTTGCATCTCATCAATGATTTGGATCTTTACATTCAATTATTAAACAAGTGCTAGGCAGAATGGCCCTTTAAAATCATGAAATTGAATGAAGATTAATTTTTATTTTGGTCATATATAATTTAAATTTAAATTATTACACATTATTTATCTAATTATAATTTGAATGTTTAACTTTATAAAAAATAAATGGCATAACCTCCAGTGCAGTAAAATGTAAATCTATCAAAATAATACACCAAATCTATCTAAAAAAATAAATTTATTTGAAATACAAAGAATCAACAAAAAGAAAAGGCTAAAAAAACTGGCATAGCAACGAAAATGGACTGCTCATTTTTACAACAAAAGAAGGTTTTATATTATAATAATAGATATAAAAATTGTTACATCACATTTTTTAATATAAGAGAAACGTTAGATTTAAGGATTTGATTAATCAATGAAATTGGTTTGGCTTTCATTACAACATTGTAAACTAATGTCGAAAATTATGCTTAAAAATATATTTAAAAAAATTGTCGAATTTAAGAAAAAAATTGCACGACAATTAAAATTTTATCATTTGAAAGATAATTTTTTAAATTTAAGATGGTATAAAAAAAAATTTGTGATAATATTTTCAGCTGTTATCGCTGGAAAACCTCAAATTCTTGCTTAATTTTATGTTAATTAAAATTTAAAAAATGAGAATTCTCTGAGGTGTAGATTCTCACCCTTTACAGTCTGTTTGTACCAGATTTGTAACTCTAGGCTCAACAGTCTATCTTGTAGAACGCGGACAGTCACCTACGCATACATGCGCTTTTATTATTAGAGAAATCTGCATACAAAAGCACGATCAGAAGCAAAACATAAAAATAACTAGCTGCGTGGCCTGGCGATGCACGTGTATCTCGGATAATAGGATATTCCCGGGCGGAGAGAAGCGAGGTCATATGGATCCATATATTTTCATATGGCCCGCATCTGTTTGTTTGTTTTTTTTCAACAAAAATTGTCACTTACTTCCCCAACAAACGTTACGAAGTGAAACACCTTAATACAAAAAGAAAGAAAACGATTTTTCCCCAATATTAATAAATCCAAACTAAGCTCTCTAAAAAAGAAATAACAGCTTCCGTTAAATAAATAAATGGAAATGGAAGAACACCGTGTGAACCATTAGATTTTAAAAGGGGACTTCTGCAGAAATTACTTTATTTCACGTTTTCGATTTGATGAATGTAGTTGCATTGTTTGGTGTAAAACCTGAAATTCTGCCATTCACACTTAAATTGTAGTAAATTATCAAAGTTTCAGTATGATGTTAGAAGGGGACTTCACCGGGGATTAAATTGCTTGCTTCATTACAAATAAACAAATTTCACATTTTGTTTTGTTTTATTAAAATTTAAATTTATTTGCAAATAAACGAATTTTGAATACAATTTGAGTTTAATTGATATTTTTTGTTTCATATTTGTTTATCCCTGAATTTTTTTAAAATCTGAATTTTACTTAAAAACCAGTAACTTTTGAAATTTATATTTCTTTTGAGCTTCTAATTATTTTTTCCTTAATTTTTTCTCTGTTGTAAACGAATAACTTTAAAATTATATTTTATTTGCTCAATAGATGGCGGCACGTAACTGACCGATATTCATGATTTACCAGAAAATGATTTTTTTTTTTTTTTTTTGTTTTCGTTTTTTATAATTTCAAAACACTGAGTAAGCTAAATAAGAAAAAAAACCTTTTATGCAAATTAAAACCAAATTTCGTTAAATAAATAAACAAAAAATTCCAAGAACTGAGGATTCAAAGTTGTCAACAAACAAAAAAAATGCAAGAACGTTGGATGCCAAAGTTCTCGATAGACTCGATAGATGGCACCACGAGGGAATCAATCAATATTAAGTTTTTAATTAATATCTTTTTAACTAATTACAATTTCGGAATTTAAATAGTCGAAATGGATTCCTTGGATTATTTTCCATCTTTTGGTACTTACGGCTAGTTTCAGGACTCAGTGGTTCGTGAGAAGATAGAAGGACATACATACATACGTTTGTTGACGTAAGACAATATGGTATTTCCAGGAGTGGCGTTCAAGTTCGCCCGACGGGATGGGAACAGGGTCTCCCCGACAGGGGCACATGACCTGCTGTACAAGGGGAGAGGCATAATGATGACCTTTTCAAATTTTTGCTGGATTTTTATTTATCTACTAATTGAATAGCCCGTTGCGTGAACGGGGTATAAAAATTTGCCCGTACAGCATCTCCGACAGGGGGCCCTGTCCTCCTTCGGACTCCCCACTGACGCTAACCCTGAGCTAAAACCATTCAGATAGTCTATAGCTAACGAATACTTCTCCACCTTCAATACTGGAAAGGTTAGACATCTTTTTTTCCGCAACAAAATGGTCTCTCACACTCAAGCCACTCAAAATCTTCAGATAAAACAAATTCAGATAATTTTGTGAACCTCCATCGCCTCTATTAGATATTTCTCTCAACTTCATGACTCAAGCCGAC
>BGPR01029020.1:0-19553 GCA_013235015.1 Araneus ventricosus | reverse complement strand
GAAGAAAAATCTAACGCTCTGTCCAGCGTAGCTGAAGTCCAACTCCCAACTCCTCCCAGACAACCCAAATTCCCGTTTTATGTAATGATCAGGGTGTGCTCATTAGTAAGGTGGCATTCCTTTGTACCACCTGCAAAATTTTCGACATTCTTTCTCTCTCGTTAGCTCTCTCCCCACAAAGGCAAATGTTACCCCCCCATCCATCAAGGCCACCTGGCTGTATTCTCAATTGCCCAGGCCCCCATCAAGTTGCCGACTCTGTCACTCAAACTTTTTGTTAAGAAACCCGATGCCCCGTTTGACAGTCGCTCTTATTTGACTGTAACTAGAATCGCCATCATTGTCATTTCCCAGACGGGTTGACACCAGTCGAACAATGTAGATTCAAATTCCCTCTGCAACCCTGAATCGCGGCTGTGACTTGTCGGGTTTTGTTACAACCCATACTCACGTCATATGCCCACGTGATTCTTTAAAGCACGTGAAGCGAAAGCGGCTGCACGTCCAACCCCTCTCAGACTTTGGAGTACCGACATCGGATTGTGCACTGATTGCTCTGATTGTCCTGTTTTGTCCTGTGTCTGCGAATAAATGCACGTTCGTTAATCCCTCGACTCAAATTCTTCCACTGCATCTCTGGCTCACTCTTTTAACCTAACACTGTTTTCCTACTTTAAAGTGAAATTCACAAAAAAAATGAATTACATCGCTTTGTAGATAAACAAACTACAAAAAATTTCCTACTTGTTTTTTTTATTAAAATAACTTCTCTATCACTGCACATTATAAACTGTCAGGTGGTCACAGTTCTGCAACCTTTCCCTATTATACAGGGTTATTAAGAAAAACGTGGCCAAAATTTTAAGGTAGGTCAAGCATGCGATTAACATCCAAAACCGTATAGGAACATGGGTGCTCAAGTGCCATCTGGAGGCAGCATATGGCATTTAAAATAAAACAGCGCTTGACAAAATGCAGATACCTTTCTTAATCTTAAAAGTATTGAACTGGAATTTATATATAAGTTGCGCTTTATGTTGTGACCATATATGGCTCTGAAGTTGTGAAAGAAAAAATACGCTACCTTTCGCGCATCCGCAGTAAAAAATTATTTACTACAAATGCTAATATATACTTTGTTATTCAACGTATTTACATGAAATTTTGTTGCAATGCTCCTCTAATGCATTGTCATTTAATCTGCAAGTTTCATTTCATTCCAAGGAAAACTCTGCAAGTTATAAGCAAAAAACTCGCAGAAACAGTGGCGGCGACTCGGGGTGCCAACCGCCCCCCACTTTTTGCGGGAAAAATTAAATTTTTATTTTATTTTAGCAGTCCAAAACTAGGATTTATAAAGAAAGCAACAGTGTCTTGGAAAATTACATAAGTGATCACAGGTGCTTGATTTTCAATTAACCCTCTGACATTCGCGAGAATTTGAAGCAGAATGTTTTGAAATGCCCATGAGGAGAACGGTGGAAATTGCTATCAATGTTACCGCGTTAAGACATTTTCGTACCTCAGATGGGTGGAAAGAACGTCTTTGTTCAGTGAGTGTGATTGATCACCGCGACATCTGTTAAAGGGAAAATAGAAAGGATTTCGGAATTATCTATACCTTTCCAGATGGCATCAATGGAATTATGTACATGTGCACTTGTTTTGAAAGCACTTTAAACAAAATAATCTCCATAGTGTGCGTCTTCTTTCATTCTGAAATCATTTTGTAGGTTCGAAATGGGGCCATAAATTACAAGACTGATTTTATTGTACCCCGTTGGCTAATGAGCTGCGAAGGGGACCCCTGATGGTTAAACCACTCACGGTAGATGAACACCTATACTGATACTAATATGCTTATTTATCGTTATTTGAGAAATTCAATTCTCCATACTTGGGAATGTTGA
Source organism: Araneus ventricosus (assembly GCA_013235015.1). Classification (NCBI taxonomy): domain Eukaryota; kingdom Metazoa; phylum Arthropoda; class Arachnida; order Araneae; family Araneidae; genus Araneus; species Araneus ventricosus. The sequence goes on along the minus strand of BGPR01029020.1, from coordinate 17,643 downwards.
GCATTGAAAGAATGGACTCAACTTACATGATTGTATGGAAGTCTACTCTAGGCAAAAGCAAAGGCACTTAACGCTATTTTAAAACGGTAAGACTAAACTTATGACTTTGAGAAGCTTATTTTCTACTTACTTGCTTCATGTAACGTAATTAATTTCATTGCTTTGAATATCTGTTTAAATAATATTATTTAGCACAAGCAAGCTAACTCAATATCTTTGGTTTTTCTTAATATTTTATTCAATGGTTGGATCTCAGTAAATTATCACTTTCAAAAAATTTAAACAAGCCATACTTTTTTAATGAAGTTATCTCTGACCATTCGGGAATTCTTAAAATATTTCGGTTTAATTGTAATACATGTTAAATTGTTCCTTTGGGGAAGGTTATAAATTGGAGTCATAAGAGTCATTGGAGTCAGAGTGGTCATAAATTATTGGACCCATCTAAAAAATTAATGAAAAAACTTACAAGTACAAGTACAAGTATGTTACAAGTACGGTTTTTTAAAAATGAGAGAGCATTTTAAAAAGTTTTTTTTTTCAGATGGGTAACGCGCCGTTATGGTAGTCTAGGGGGTCGTAAATTACTGGACATCTTTCATTTTTGAGAGCCATTATCTGCGAAATTTTTAAGGCTAAAATAAATATAAAAGCATGTATTTTGTAGGGAATTTTACGATCTTTAATTTTTTTAATTCACGTGTAGTGTGAAAACTGAATATTTTTCTAGAAAGCTCGACTGCTTCAGATTTTAGAACCGTCGCACGCAACAGGAACAGAATACCAAACATCGTATGCAACGTGAACTTCTATTATAATAAGCGATAATTACATTGTCTTATTCCAATTTTATTCCATTCCAAGTGTATAACGTTGTCTGTTTCCCAATAATAGATAACAGATGACACATTTAACCAACATATACAAAATTTGAATATAATCCTTTATTTATAAGAATACTCTCATTCTTTTTCTTCTTAGCATATAGTGTAAATTTCAAATTCTAATTTTATGGTAAAAATTAATACGGGAATCAAAAAGTAATTTATAAATAATTTTAGAAATCACAAATTATTAGCGTGAATTGAAATATCTATATTTACTGCATTCATAAAGAAAAACTTTCTGGTATGAAAAATTCAAATTATCGAAATAGATAAAATACGTTTTGGCTAGGTGCATTTCAGTAGGCAGATTTCGTCCTGAGTCTTTCTATAAATGGTGAATCAACAAACTGTATTACATTTCGGGACTTTCTGTTTTCGTTCTACATGTGTTTGCTTCGATCGAACCTGCGTCTTCGCCTCACCAGGGGAAAGATGCTAAACTGAACTGCTGTTCAATAAAACAATTTTTCCGAGATGCAACTTCTCAGGATCTGTCTTCACATTTTCATTTTATAAATACACACATATACAGGGTGCCCACTAAAGTTACTCAATTCCCCTTTAATTTCAAAACAACTGCAGCAATAGTTATAAATGCGGTGTCTAGGTATAGACATAGCGTTAGGAACGCTAACTCCAGAGTTTTCCGCCAGGTGGAGCTGTAAGTGGTCTCTCGCGTAGCGCATAGCCAATTTACTATACATAGACACTTCTTCTATGACTATAGCTGCAGTTGTTCTGATATTAAAAGGAGAGGGTGTAAGTAACTTTAATGGGCACTTTGTATATAATGGTGACAATCACTTCCTTCAAACACAAGGCACTTCATACTTCTCTTTACCGCAAACCAACGGTCACAACTTAAAGCGTATAAATCATATTCCACTGTCCTACAAATCTGAAGCGCGATTAGCATGGTCGGTATAGTACTGGCGTGCAAACCTTTCACGGGGGCATGGAGCGGCGCTCTGTCCTACACTGTAAAAAAAATCCCGTAAAATTTACGGTTTTAAACTGGCAGCTGGGTTGGTTGTGCAAAACCGTAAAAGTTACGAAGTAAATCCGTAGTCACAACGGTTTTTTACCGTATGAAATTAAGTTTTCTCCGTAAAAATTAAGTCATCGAAGTAAGTGACGTCATCGACTGAGTTGAGTTGTTTTTCTCCTTCTGTTCGAGTTGAAATGTGCTGATGTGTATTATCAATTAGGAATATTAATTAATCAAGGCTTAATTATTAATTTCAATTAGTTTAATTAATATAATTCTTAATTGAACTTACTTGGACGATTTCGATGCAAGATGGTGACAAAACTTCTAACTCCTCCGAGCCGGGGATCGAAACCGCGTTCATAGAAATAAAAGGCAGTCGCTCTAACCACTAAACCACCGGAGACTTCATAAGGTGAAGTAAAAATAATCTATTTGAGTTTTAAAGTCACTATAGCTCTAGTGGCGCCACCTAGTGGTGTAAAAATCAACTATTGCCAGAACACGTGTTTCAAGGTTAGCTTTCATGAGTGACAACAGGTTACTGCAACATGTGTAAACGATAGCGGAGATGGAACCCTATTAAAAACATGAAATGAATGCAATAAAATTACATTTAAGAAAAGGGAAAGTTATCATACGGAAAGCAATACCGTATGACGAAAAATAGAATTTGAACTGACGGTTTTAAACCGTTTATGGCTGGAGCGGAAAACGGTGAAAAACCGTTTTGTCAACAAAACAGCTTTAAACCGTCAAATATACGGAAAAAGTCCGGGAAAAAAACGGATATTTTTTACAGTGTACAAGTCTGCTTGCAAACAATCACGCGGGCAAAATGGCGAGATTTTTTTCTCGTCTCTGACTTTCCCAGGTGCGTCCTCATGCTTGCATATATTTTTGCACGCGTGGTTTCTTCGTCTTCATTTGATTTGATTTAGGATTATTTCATATTTAAGGACGGTGTTTTTTATGGTCGAGGCCAGGAGATAAATGGTCTTTATTTAACATTTAATCGTTGGCTAATTACGCAAAAAAGCATCGTATTTTTTCGTTCTCGTGTTTCATTTTGTCTCGCATTTGTGTGTGTTTGCTATGCGCGTGTAAAGTAATGGAGAGACGGAGAAGATTCTTGAATTAACATCAGCTAAAGCTAATTTATTGCACAACTTATGAATCAGACTCCTCCTTTCCGCATAAAGTACAGGTAAATGAGGACATGCTTAGAGAATCCGATAATATTTACTGAGAGTGCACGAGGCAGATTTATGAGCTTCTATAACGAACACGAAAACACACACCACAAATAGCTAAACCGTTAGAGATAAGCAATACACTATGTGATCAAAAGTATCCGGACACTTTCGGATTTACACATTTTGTCGAATTTCTGCAAAAGTCCCGAGGGACTGCACTTGAACATCGACCATGAGAAGAATAGGCTTGAATTCACATTTTACAGTGAAGATTCGGTCACGAGGGCATTTACGGGACCGATCAGAAGTTGATGAAGACGAAAAGGGATTTTCCCGAAAATATTTCAACTTTTCCTTCAATATCTGCAATACTTACTAATTTTTTTCCAATTCTGTTACAAAAATTTTGCTCTTTGTACAGATACTGAAAAAGCACATTAAAGACTAGAAAACTTCAGTTGCCAAACAACATGATTGTCATTAAATCACTTGCTTTGGTGAATGAAGTTGAATACTAACAATTCTTAAGAATGTTGGGGAAACAAAGAAGTGCGCAATTTTTTTCAACAACAACTTTAAAGTAACCTGGAGATCCAAATCAACACGGAAGACAAATACGAGGTACAGTCAATAGATTCCCGGAATGGTTTCCTACATTCACGCAGGTGTTCGTTGGAGGGGAAATATCGTTCTTGGAGGTTGGCAGCACTGATAAGGAAAACACACAGCCATCTGGAATTCATTTCCGATACTGTCGGTGTTAGCTGCAGATCATTTCTGGCAAAGAGAATTTTTCATTTGTCGGATTTTGAAATGTCGTCTTTAGAGTAGTGTGCAAACATCAAATTCTGCGTTTTGCTCGAGAAATCGCCTTCTGAGACGCTCGAGATACTGAAGAAATACGGAAACGATGCCATGAAAAAAACGGCTGTGTACGAGTGGCATAAGGGGAAAGTGGGTACGAGGCAAAGTGATGTTGGAGGTTTTTTTCGATTACGATAGCGTTATTCACTACGAATTTATTCCTGAAGGTCAAACTGTCCTGGAGATCCTTAAACGACTACCAGATTCAAACAGACGAAAACGACCTGAAAAAATGGGCAACTAACGATTGGTTTCTTTTACACGACAATGCTCCACCACATCGCGTTCTGATTGTGAAAAAGTACCTTTCCAGACATAGTGTTACCACTATGGAACACCCTCCTTATTCTCCCGACCTAGCACCAGTGGATTTTTACCTGTTTCCACGGCTGCAAATGAAATTGAAGGGACACCGTTTTGTGGATTCAGATGAGGTGTTCGAAAATGCGATGAAGCAACTGAAGGACTTCTCAAAAAATGGATTCCAGAAGTGTTTTGAACAGTTATACGAACGCTGGGAGAAGTGTGTGGATGCAGGAGGAAAGTACTTTGAAGGACAATAAGGTAAAATTATTGTTCTATTTTTTATAATTTGTAATTGACCTATTCCGGGAACTTTTTGACCCTACCTCGTATAAACTCACTACTGTATTTAATATATTTGTTTCTTTGCATTTAATTCAAATGCATTGTGGACTGCTTGCAAGAAAAAGCCTCTTTTCGCTTCAGATAATTTTTTTTGTTTAATTGTTTTGTTAGTGTAATATTGCACAAACATTTTCTTTAGGCTTCTTGACGAATATTAATAAACATCTTTGCTCATAACGCAATTTTGGGCTCAAATTTTGCTCTCCGAACACTGTAGCCATTTCTTTTTCTTTTATGCTGAGAATTTTCAAGGTTTGTTACCGCATGTAACTAGCATTTCATCTTAACTATATTTCTATTAACAAATATTTGTTGCCCTCGTCATCTGACCACGGTTCAAAATTACCAGGTACGCCACAAAATAGTACTCGTGTTGCTTCAAAGCGGGATGTTAATGTAATTTAAAATAAACCATTTGTTACTCATTGTATCTTAAATCGAAAAAATTTGTCTTGATGGTGAAAATAATTAATTTTTGAATTACCTTCAAACGTCCAAGACATATATAAGAATCTATAATTTATCTATGAAATTTATGAATCTTTTAGTAAAAAGGGAAGAATGCCAGAAAAAAATAAAAACAGACGAAGGGCTTCTGCAATTTATTCTCAACTAAAGAGATGAAAGTGTCTTTTCGAATCTCCGAATAGCTCTGCAGGTACTTTTGAGGATAGCAACTTCTATTGCAAGACGCGGAAGAGTTCTCAGCAAACTAAAGCTGACATTTTCAGAGCTTTAATGGGACGACAAATACTCTGTGATTTAGCTCTTTTGAGTGTAGAGAAAGTAGAAACAGAAAAATTGGCTTTAATGAAAATATAAACACTTTTGCTTCGCTTTCAAGTACGACATAAATGGAATGAATTTTTTTTATCTATATATTTCTAATGTCTCCAAATTTTCACACAAACAACTGTTTAAATTTTTTTTATTTGAGCCCTATTAAAGTGATTAAGGTTAGAAAGTTTAAAATTTTCTATGAAAATTTAGCATTTAAACACACAATTCGAAAGTTTTTAAATTTCGTTAAAAACTTTCGAATTGTTTTTATAAAATTTGTTTTATAACCGTTCTTGTGAAATATTCTTAAGATACCTTTCAGATTAAGTAGCTGTCCATATATAATGACCATCGTGAAGTTGTATGGAATGTGTAAATCATATCAATTAAAAAATGTTATACATATTATGTTTTAGGTTTGTTTGCACTCCCAAGCATAAAGTTTCCTAAAAAATATGAAGATCACATTTCAAAGGGAAATAGGGGGGGAGAGTATTTGCTTCGGACGTCATTTTATGTAGGTACGCCACTCTGTAGCGCTAAAGAGGCCGCGGTGGCCTAGTTGTAAGGTGTCGGCCTCCGGGCCGGAGGGCTCCAGATTCGAAACCCCATTTTACTGAAGATCAGTTGTATGTTGGGCCTGTTGCGCGTTAAATCATATGTAGGGTATCAAACGTCCTACCGTTGGTGTGTCGCGGATGTTTGGAGAGGGGGGTGCCACCTCAGATGTTCGTCCTCGTCATCTGACCGCGGTTAAAAATTGCGAGTTCTGTCTCAAAATTGCCCTCGTGTTGCTTAATATAACTAAACTACACTGTTGCACTAGAAAGCAGACACAAACGACTGAGCTCGCATTAAGCAGGACATTCATGAGCAGTCCAATGTTCATTTTTTGGAACACATTGTGCCAAAATGTTTCGTTAATGTGAAAACCCGATGAAAATTGGCGTAGGCAGAGGAAGAGATTGGCATTCCAACATCGTTAGATTTCCATTCATCCCGTTCGGTCAAAAAAAATGAAATACGATTCTTCGAGACGGGTGATAAATTATCCGTGTGTGAGGGGGAGGGTGCTCTCTCCAAAATTCGAAATTCCCCCGTGTGGGGAAGGGGGAGTAGGGAGGAATCGAAGTGCCGCCGATAGTGCATTTTGGAGCCTCCATGAATGCTACACCTAAACCGATCGACTTGAATCTGTGGAAAATAAACCGATCTTTGGGCCAAATGAAATGGAGCACTCTTCTCGCGATTGGCCAGCTTTAACCAGCGGTAGCGGTCTCCCCTAAACTTTCTCGTTTATTTCCTAAAAAAGTGGCATTTCCCCTCCCCGGCGTGAATACAAAATTGGAACCTTCTGAAACCTAGTATGCAGTGACAATCCACAAGTTTCCTTCAGCGCGCGCCAAGGTCACGAGTATCGCCAGGACACAAAATGGCCTCGCGTCATAGTAATAAAATTGAATATGCAATTTGAATGCCTTTTTTTAACCGATTGAAACAAAAATTGAACACAAATCTACAATTAAGGTTAGAAGGCCACATACCGAATTTCATTTATCTAAGTCATTGTGTTAAGGAGTTATTGTATTCACAAGTATGCGATTATAGAGACCGACAGACAGTTACCCCTTTGACGAATAGGGCCCAAAATTTGATACGGACCTACATTCCTGATGATAAAACTGTGCACCAAATTATATTAATCTAGCTATTTAAGTTTTTGAGTTATAGTGTTCACATGAACGCAGACAGACAGACAGGGCCGGCCCGAACAAAAGCTGGGCCTGGAAACTGAGGATCAAAGTTGATTTGCGGGGCCTTGAAACTGATTTAGTAAAACAAAATATTTTATTGCATTAGGATCTCTGACTTTGATAATTTAAAAGTGACAAGATTTGATTCAAGATTATTTTTATCTATTTATTTGAACCATTCCTATTTATTTCCAAAGCTTAGAATTTTATATGGAGCTTTTGAGAAGTTTACCTTTCTAAAAGAAAAATTATACAACAAATGTGTTTTATTTAATAATTAGAAGCATAATAAAATGATAATTAAATAAATGAACGTAATTATCGAAATGCTGCTAAAAGTAATTCTGAACTTCTGAGAAAACGGCACTATAATAAAAATTATATCTTCTGACAATTTCTTTCGGCTTTAATCATAAGTAACAATAATTAACAGATAAGAAAAATTAGAACTCTTCTAGTCGAGTCTGCTGAAACTCGGAACATCGACTCGAATTCGGCGACGACTTTCACAGCGGAGCGGACTACTTTAGTGACATCACTGATTCCCGCGCGGAGGCCTTCTTATACAGGGGGTAATGGTCAGTCACCTGTGACTGAAATGGCGTTGAACGTCTTAATAAAGTTCTTTAACAGTCATATTTTTCTTCAAATGATCTCTAAATGACCAAACAGCTATTTGATCTACCTCAAGCAAATGTTACAAAAAGAATTATTACTGCATAATTTATTCATCAAAAAGCAAAACATGTAATGAAATGAAATATTTAATAAAATGAAAAAATTTTCCAATTAACAAAAAAAATCATAAACAGTTTTATACCAACTCAATGAATAATTTTTGTGGTAAAACTACTAACAAATCTTTCTTCTTTTAATCATTTTGAAGGAAAGCTTTTTTTTTTTTTTAGATAAAAACATCCCGGCAGTTTAGGAAAACTTCTCACGTTAATCTTATTAAAGCAAGGGTAAAACTAAAGGTTACGGTACATCCCTCGCCGGTAAACAGGCACGCCAAATCATATAAAACTCGCCAAACGTCCGCCATGCTGGTTGTCTGAAGTATGGTACTAATTTTAACGACTACCATTGAAAGAACGGTGAAATGTAGACAAAAATGTATGAAATTTTGCTTTAATTTAAACAAATTTAAGGGAAATGCAAGAAGATATGATGGCTTAAAACCGAATTTGTACTGAGAGAACATAACCCCCAACTCCACCCCACCACCCACGAGCGACTGATGTAACCAAAAACACGTGGGATTTTTTTATTTGAGGTACAGAATGCAACATTAATACCGGAATTTTTTTTAAATTAAGGAAATTGGGTTAAAATTGGAACGAATTTAGTTAAAACGAATGAGGAAATTATGCATTATAACAGAAGATTATTATTAAGAGAATATCAATATAATGCCGGAAAACAGAGAAAAATATAGGAAATTTTACTATAATTTAAATGAATTACGGAGAATATGAGAAACAATTATGCCTAAAAACATAAAATTCTTAATGAGAAAAATATTTGTTTTTCTGGGTCGCTGCAACTGACAAAATACACGTGCAATTTTTATGGAGAGAATATCGCATTAAAACCCGAAAATAGACAACAATTTTATAATAACATAAAAATTAAAAATAGACGATCATCGCGGAAAATACAAAACAAACCACGGGAAATTTTGCTAAATTCTTACTGATAGAATAACACAATAATACCGGAATAGACACAACTTTTTCTAAAATGTAATGAATCAATTTACTATTAAAACAAAGTTATTACTGGGAGTATATCAAAAAAATTTCACCTCTCCCCCGAGCGACTGAACTTGCCAAAAACACGTGGAATATTTTTTTTATTTCAGAGAGAGTACCACATTTATATACCGTGAAATTTTTTTAAATTAAGGAAATTGGGCTAAAAGTAAAACAAATTTAGTTAAAAATAATGAGCAAATTATTCATTATAACAGAAAATTATTATTGAGAGCATATCAATCACAAAAAGTTATAGAAGAATCATAAAAAAAACAATAAAAAATAATAAAAGAACTAAAATTATTTCGCAGCGAGAAGCTAAAAGAGGAAAAAAGCAACAGCTACCCTTAACGCACGAGGGCAGACAGACAGGACAAGACAATTTCGAATGTGTCTCTTAGCTCTAACTAAAGCTGTTTTTAGGGTTGCAATAGAGATTCATCTGGTTACTATATTTGGCGATTTATCTCCAAAAAAGTTCGTCGATAATCGCGGAAGACTATAATTTTTTGTACGTAATTGTTTTTGTATGATGCATGGAAAAATTAAATTTATATTTCCTACCTTATCGCTTTTATTAAAGTTTTGAAAAGTTAGTAATCGCTGAAATTGAGGTGAAAGGTGTTTTTTTCAAATTTTAATCCAGAAAAAGTAAAGACAATTCTTTTGGATGAAGAAGGAAGAATTTTATCCAAGCAAGAAAGAGAAATTGATAACTCAAAAGTATTGGTAACCGAAGAAAAGAAAAGCATTGGAACTTTAAAGAAAAGAAAGCTAAAGTTTGCTCGTACTGTAAACAGTTTGGACATTTAGCCAATGAATGTAGATTGAAGTCAACAAAGAACCATTCATTGAAGATAAAACTCCATTAGCATATTCATCTAAAATGTCTGCAATTTATGCCTCTGCATTATATGCTGATTCCGATGAAACTGAATGGACTATTGACACTGCAGCAACTGACCACTTCTGTAACAAGAAGGAATTATTTCAAGATTATAAAGAATTAAAGAACAAGAGTGCCACTTTAGGAGAAGGAAACACAGTTACCTGTGGGATTGGAAATGTAGTGTTAGAAATTAATAGAAACGGTGAGAAGTCAAGACTTATTCTGTTGAATGACCTACATGCTCCACACATCCGAAGAAACCTGATATCTGGTAGACTTATAGATAAAGCCGGTTTGACCGCTGTCATAAGAAATAAGAAAATAAATGTGAATTACCCAAGTGGTGATGAAATGTTCATAGCATCTCTCAAGAACAATTTTTATGTGCTACAAGCTAAGGTTCTGAAAAGTTCATCTTCAAATTTATAACAAATTTATAAAGTGCCAGAAAGCCACAATACAAGTGAAACAGGAACTTTGGGATTCCATATTTGGGCATCAAAATGCTCAGGATTTAATTAAAATGAGTAAACATAATAGTGTCATAGGACTTGAAAATCTTAAAGGATTTCTGAAATGTTGAGATATCTGAAAAGTATCCAAGTTAACATAGAAACCTTCATAGGAACTAATGGTAAGAACCGCATCCCAACCACTAGAGTTAATCCACATGGATGTTTGGGGGCCATCACCTGTCAAATCAAAAAGTGGTGTTTCGTACTTTTTATCAATCATTGATGATTATACTAGAAATGTTCCTGTTTTTGTAATGTGTAATAAGAAATATGTGTTCAAATATTTCTTACAATTCCAAGCTATGGTCGGAAGATAGTTGAACAAAAAAAAATCAAAAGAATACGTACTGACAATGGCATGGAGTTCATTTCTAAAGTATTTGCAGAAAATTTGAAATCAACTGGCATAAAGATGGAAAGAACCAGTATTTACTGTCCAGAAATGAACGGAGTTGCCGAGCGCTACAATAGAACTGCCTTAGAAGGTGAAAGATCTTTACTGAATGAAGGAAAGTTGCTTGCTAACATGTGGGAGGAAGCTTTGTTAGCATTTGCATACCTGAAGAAGAGGTTCCATCACAAAAAACAAATAAAACTCCTTGAGAACCATAGTATGGAAAGAACTCCCCGGTAAGGCACATAAAAAGATATGGATGTTTGGCTTTTTCTTATGTTCCGAAAGCTCAATGAAACAAACTTCAAAATAAATCCAAACATGGAGTATTTATTGGTTATGCTTTGAAAGCGGATGGATACAGGATTTGGTTTCCTGATGAAGATAAAGTTGAAGAAACAAAGGCATCTGTTCTTTAACGAAAGCAAAATAGGAATGGACAGTTTTCCTAATAAAAATGATTCTACTTCCACTGTAACATTCGCGCCAGAACAAGTGGAAAAATATCTTACTATTCAAGAAAAAGAACCACCTGTTCAAGAATCAATATCATGGAATGGAAGAGAAGTCACAAAGAAAAGAGAAAAACTGCTGGTTGAATTGATGTATACTATTATCCTAAACCTGGAGTTTGACTTAAAAGTCTGAAGGAAGTGAAAAATTATTATAATACCGAAAACATAAATTTTGATCCAAGATAATTTGATTTTTCTACAAAAAAGGGAATTAAAAAATTTGACTGATGTAGATTTGTCAGAGGAGTCTAGTGAAGAAGAGCATTCGCTATGGTAACTGAAATACCTAAATTGTACAGAGAAGTCATCACAAGCTCATTGAAAGAGAAGTGGATAAATGATATAGAAACAGAAATTACTAGCATGAAGGACAAAGAAGTCTGGGAAATTGTACCACATCCACTAAACAAAACAGCGATTGGATGCAGATGGGTATATTCCATAAAAGAAAACTCTGAAGGTCAAATACTAAGGTATAAAGTGCGCTTAGTGGCCCAAAGACTTCATCAAGTGGAAGGTTTAGACTACTATGAAACGTTTTCACCTGTAGTTAACTTCACTTTAGTTAGAATTTTCTTATCCTGCTAGTTATAAGAGAAAATTGAATTCATAAACATATTGATATTGAATGTAAATGAAAGGATGACCGTAAATTCACTAGTGGATACATAATCTTTCTTTGAACATTATCTTCCTGATACATAATAACTGATACATAATATTTCTTTGAAACTGTGAAAGAACTTACATGGTTATCGAACATTTTTAAAGAATGCTTAACCATTAACATTTTTATTGAAAAGCCAATATTATTTTGTGACAATGAAAGTGCAATGCTTTTGCAAAAATAATATTGAAAATACTCTGAGTAAACATATTGACATTTGATATCATTTTATAAGGAATTTGTATCATCAAAAATGTTTTAATTTAAAATCTATATCCAGGAAACAAAATATTGCTGACTTGTTTAATAAATGTTTTACTAATGAAACATTTGCTCAATTAAGATCTTACGTACTAATAACTATACCCAAAAGGGAGAGAATTGTTAGATAAACTAATTTTTGTTCTGGGCATATTTAAATTAATATATATTAAAATTATAAGTTTAAATGTGTAAGTGCTACAAATTATCCTTTGTGTTAATCTAAATTAGTTAAAATTATCCCACCTTTATTTACATCTGAGTGTCTGCTGTAAACAAACAGCAGCCATTGGGATGCCTTGACTGGCATGCTCAGTTAACAGTGGGTGTTCACCCTTGCAGGCATGGTCAGAAACTATTGTGTGTGTCTAAGTTTGGGCATGCTCAGAAAACAGTGGCGAATCCAGTGGGGGGGGCTATCGGGCTACAGCCCCCCTCCCAGAGCCAAGCCAGAATTCTTGATTTAAATTAATATCATTACAAATGTTTTTCTTAATTTCTGTCTTTTAAAAAAATTAATGAAAACGTTTCAACATTGCTTTCTAGCTTGAAAGGCTCGAAAATTTTGTAACTTTTGCAGTCATTCCACTTGTATTTATAGCATAGACGCGGTCGAAGACATCTTTTGGCTAGTTATTTCATCGTAATTTTTATTAAATTATCGAAAGCGTTGTATTGTTCTTTATGATTCTTATTGTCAGGTGAGTAAAGTCTGTAAAGTTAAAGAGTTTTGGTTTACTTTAGCCTTCAAGTTTGACATTCATCACGACGATACAATGTTTTTATGACCTCCGCCCCCCCCCCGACCGGAATCCTAGATTCGCCACTGTCAGAAACTATTGGGAGTGTCTAAGTTTGGGCATGCTCAGTAGCTAGGGGGAGTTTTACTTATGTTCGAAATGTTTCTGTCTAGTCTGAGATAGTTCATGAATCTTTTATTAGATGTCTAGTAAGACATGTTGCTGCATTGAAACCCAATAGTTTTACTTATATTTCATTAAAGCTTGAGATTTATTTTTAAATTCAGCTTGTTTCTTTCATATTTTGGTTTCCACAAACATAAACCCATCAGATAACTTCTAGAAGAAATGACTTATAAAAATGAAATTTCTGACGTAGTCTTGAAAACATAATTGTAAATTTGTCTCCAATTTTCATTTAAATCGGTTTTAAAAAAAAGCGTGGAAATTGCATATTCGGTTTTTTCCCCATTCTACGACGCAGAAAAAAAAGGCGCGAAAGCTGGAGCGTTTTCCCACCTTAGGGAATACCGCTCGTTTCTGGCCTGCCATGTATTTCCCCCACCAACACACACACACTCGTGTTAGTCGTATGCGAGAAAGTTTCGGGGAGGTCACACACGCTTGTTAAAAAATAAAATTTGTCCGTATAAAGTTTCCATCACATTTCTTCCAATCATCAGTAAGTGCCAAACATTAGAAGAAAACTTTTAAAATTAAAAATTATTTTCACAGAAATTTTAATTTTTTTATTGTTGTTGTTTCTTGATAAGATTTTTTTCAAAAAAATTGTAATACGGCTAAAAAAGAAAGTAATAAATCAAGGTTTCACATCAATACTGGATTGGATGGATTACCAAATAGTCATTGTAGGCACCTTCCTATGGCCCCGCAAATTTGGGAAGTCTCCCGAGGTTATTATTATTTTTTTTAATATTTTCAGGGCTTCCATTTGATTTACAAGAAGTATGTACTAGAACTTACTGAACTTAAAATCCAGTATCGTTTAAATTCAGAACATTATTATTGGAATATTTTTAATGTTTTCGAATTTGTTAGCAGATCAATGGGCCACAAATCAACAGTTCTGGGATACTTTTTATTTGAATATTTAAATTTTGTTAAAAGTTTTGCAATTTTTTAACCCTTTTATTTAAAATTACTTTTAAATTTCCATTTTTTTTATACTCGAGACTTGAAACTTTTTTTTTTTGAAGATTACCTGCAAAGAAATGTTTTGTTCTTTCAGTTTGTTACATTGTTGCTCAGAACTTCTTATTTAGATATTAAATTAAAATCAATGAAATTATCTGGTTTTGGAAGTTGGGGGAATTGAACGGGATCTTCTGCAGAACATTGGTATTTATTATGAAAGATTTTGCAGATGAAAAGCCAAGAAGAGTGATTTTCTGAAGAGAATTTATAACACCCTGTAAAAACATCATATATTTTGAAAAGAAATTTGTTCAATACATTATTTTAGTTTCGGTAAGGATACTTAATATTCTTAAATATATCTGACATTTAAAAAAATTGACAATAATATTACTAAGTTATATTTGCAGGTAAAGCATCCATATTTCTAAGTAAAACTTTGTTGGACATTTAAAATACAGACAACATAGTATTTAAAAATTACGTTGGTTTGGGGGGGGGGCTCCAAATTGTTGTCTTGCCCGGTTGGTGAAATTGCCTCGGGCCGCCTCTGATTGTGATCCGTAGTTTACTCACCTTGACATTCTGGATGTCAAACATTCTTGTTTCGATTTAGTGAATAGTTATCATTTACTTCACGTGTGTTAATATTACAGTAAATTTTATGTTAAAAAGTTTTTTTAAAAAAATGAGAAAATGTGACCTGTTTGGAAATTTTAATGTTAAGAAGGATAAAAAATATCCAATGTAAATACTGTAATGTTGAGTACAAATGTACACATGCAAGCAAAATGGAGAAACAAAAAAAATATTTCAAAAGTCCTGTTGTTTTAAAAAAGGTTTTGAAAGGGATAAAATAGATAATGAATTTTCTTTTAATCAAATTCCAACCATGACAACTACGTCAATTTAGAGTTTCAAGAACATTTAAGTATTGATGTTCTTGATCCAGATGAATCCCTTCTAACCAGGAAATTCCGTCTGAGCGAATGTGTCTAATATATCGTCTAATAATACAACAGTTTCAGCCAAAAAAAAATTCCCATTTCTTGTTGCTGAAATCTTGTTACTACAAAGATTCCTTACCTTTGTTGAAAGTAATATGAGTGAATATTACTTTCGGAATAATTCACTTTTAAAAACTGTTAGAACTGAAAACTCTGCTACCTTTTCTTCCGCCATGTCTGGTACTTTGATTAATTAGTAAAAAAAGAATTATAAACAGTTGTATCTTTCATTTTAGTTTTTATTATCAGCTCTTTATCATTTTTAAAACCAAACTCAACATTTCCTTTTTTTAAAAAAAATGTAGTTAAAATAACTCATTTTTAAAAATCAGCAAATAAATTTTTGTTCATTTACTCATTGTATTAAAAAAAATTGACATTTAAACCACGAATTTCATATAAGATCCATGATATAGTATTGCGTTTTTGTTTTTTCTGATTCATTTTTTTTTGTTTTTAAAGAATTTAAAAAGATCATATATTACTAGTTCTCTTTTTTTTTTTACCTTAACTTATGTTCTATATATATATTTACATTATATAGAGACATCACATTTCATTTGTATTTTATATGAATCAAGTTAATTGAAAAATAGAAACCCATTTTGGGTTATTTACCCTTAAAAATAAATACCTGGGTATATTACATCACTGGTTGTAAACGTGCTTTTCGAAGGAAGTTTCTTTTTCTTTCGGTATGAACTTTGAAGACCTACCTTGAGATATATATCCAAATTTTCGTATCAGTCGGACTATGAGCTGCGGCTGCAAAATGGTCTGAACAGATCCACAAATTTTACGATCCCCTGTGCTTAGTGAAAATAATGTTACTTAATAAAGTATTTTCACGTTCTTACATTTCTTGATCATAACCTTTTGGAGGCAAGTAGTAAACTCAAGAAATTATCATGGAGTGATTTCATCTAATGCGTTTTTTTTATGCATAGATGAAGCTGGACATTCACGATCACACTACATCGCTCCAAAACTGGTCGTCAATGCGAAATTCCGGTAAAAATTGGAGTGGTGTGGACGA
This sequence comes from Araneus ventricosus, assembly GCA_013235015.1. Lineage (NCBI taxonomy): Eukaryota > Metazoa > Arthropoda > Arachnida > Araneae > Araneidae > Araneus > Araneus ventricosus. The sequence goes on along the minus strand of BGPR01029020.1, from coordinate 1,590 downwards.
AAGTTTGAAAATCTAACTTCGCTTGAAATCCATTTGGACTGTTGGGCCATAAAGGCTGAAATGCGACCGTTGTAAATATGTGGAAGAGGGAAAGTGAGGCGATGAAACCTACACTGAGAGACGATCACCGCGGAAATCGCGTTTACTACCAAACAGATTGCCTCAGAGATAAATAAATAAATAAAATAATACAAACAAGATCAATTAAAGAAGAATAAAAATGAAAAGACGAGTTTGCATTATTTGTAAGTTTGAAAGCAATCATTTTCTAAGTATCTAAAAATGATGAATGCAAATGTTTTTTCGCTGGTGAAAAACTTGACATCTCGCCAACTCAAAAAATTATCCACCTCATCGAACTTTACATATAAAAATTTACACTTTCAGTACAAAAAAATCAAAAGAGTTGCGCTGACATTAAAATACAGTAATAAACACGCAGATAAGAAATTAAAAAGACTTTATTACAAATTGTAAAATAAAATTATTTATAATTTAATGCATTGTGTGTTCATTTTCAAGATGAAATGATAAACCTTGCATGATAGTTCTAAGTGGAATTGTCAGACAATGTTCACAACATTGACTCGCCTACTTCAGAACACTGTCGAAGTATCCTTTGATTTCACGAAGTCCTAATGTATTCCATTAGTTCATGAAATCGAAACGCATCCTCCGGACTAAAATTCTCCCCTATATCAAAATACATAGAGGGAAAATCTTCCCAAAACGTCTCTGAAAATTCCTGGTCTAAAAATAATCGCGACACATCAGAATCCAAAACAAATTGCAATGGTCTAAACAACTCGGGGTAATCTTTTGCAGCATTCTTGAAATGATCAGGACTTTCTTCCCAAAATTGTTTCAGAATAATTAGGAGTTCAATGTCTTTCCTGTCCTGCTTTTTAACCGTTCTTAAAATCATATTAAGAACGTTACAAAAGGACTCTTTTGTAAGATACGGCCATAAGTTGTCTGCCATCTCAAAGAAAATAGTTCGCAAAGGCCAAGATAACATACAACTGAATACTTGAACTGTCGATTCCCTGAAAATCTGTTCTTGCTCGTCTTTCGTCATTACCGAGATGCAAAAACGCATTACATCATTGCTAATTTTATTTCCGGTTAAAGCATTTAACAAATACCGACTTCTTTCCGCCGGACTTAATGTTTGCAAAGCGTGCTTCAGGATAAATACATTGCTATACCACAAAGGAGTTCCTAAAGACCACGCAAGGAATAACTCCCAATCTTTAGCTGAACTGCTTTCCAACCATTCAATCCAAAACTTCACGATCGTAGATGATTTATGCGCAAGATGCGCCTTTTCTATTTTGAACAAAATATTCCACAGATATAGAGCATCATCAAAAAAGCAGTAAGTACATGCGAATACAAATCGATTTAATGGACTCAAATCCTTATTCTTAACTAATGCTCTCATCGATTTTTCTCGATCAATAGTTCCGTCGGACAGCCAACATCGCGGGATGCTCTCCAGGATGGCATGTAAAACACTGTCGTGCCCGTACCAATTCTGCTTGAAAGCATTTAACCAATTTTCAATCTCTCGGACTAGAGGGTCAATAA
>BGPR01029019.1:0-19554 GCA_013235015.1 Araneus ventricosus | reverse complement strand
AGAAATTTTTTGTTACTTTTTACCCATTAAAGTTAGCTGAAAGTTCCCTCACAGATGATAAAAAAATCATGTATCAGGTAGGAAAAAACTTTGTCTCAACTTTCTGAGTATCAACACCTTCTAATAGACTGCGATTCGGAAAGCACTAAAAAATAAATGTGGCAGTCGCCCCACCACATTGTTGTAAAATTTATTAAGTCTCCTTCGCAATCCCCCACTCCTCTACCTCGGACACCGTAGAAGATTAACATTTCCATCCGAAAATAATGTAATTTCACAGATATATATCCAGATCTTATGACAATATATTAACATTAATAGAATTCAATATACAGTTTCAGGATGTTTCAGAAACAAGAGAAATGTACCTTTTTCGTTACCGGAGATTTTACCTTTTAAAATGGTCTTAAAATCATAAAACTCTTTAAAGTATAAAACTATGCTTTAATAAAAAAAACTATTCTAACTTTGATTTATGTAATTTGTTACAAATATACCTTTAAATTAACGCTATAAGAAATTTATATCTTGCCCTTCCATGCTTTAAAACGTTGCACCTAAATAGAAATTCAAAAAATTATACAGTCAGAGGCTTAATGTCTCTTCAAAACATGTATGTTCCTCATAAAGTTAATTTCTGGGAAGAACTCTGATTTTTCGTGTTAATATTTGTATTTAATCCTTTTTCTGTATTATTTAAAAGGCTTGGAAAATGTTTTATTGTCCTATGGCAATAATTTTACAAAAACTTTTTCCGTGCAGCTGAACCAAATAATCTTGCCGATGCAATAATCATCCGGGTTTGAATCAAGTTCTTACAAAGGTCTGAAGGAAACCTTTATTAGGTCTCGAAGATTTTGGGTCTTAGAACTCATGCGTTCCATTAAACCCCCAATCAATGGTGTGAAGTTTCTTGAAGCCCTATTTTCGAATATTAATACATTTGGCTCCAAATAAAAATCGAGAGTGATGATTTATTAAAACGCAGCGATTTTTTGAAATAGCCATTCTTAGGTATCTATGCTGTTTCAAAATATACTATGTGGTGTTGGTTTCTACTAAATGCATAGTACGTTTCAAAAATCACGTAGCAGCAAGATGCATAAACTGTATTCAAGTGGTCCTTACATCGCATAAAAGTGTTGGATGATTTCCAACTTAAAAATTAAATGCCTTATAGAATCGTTCTTAATTTTTGATATTTTTCTGCCAGAATTAATGGAGTGACCTGAAGGCAGAATTATAATCATATGATATGCATATGATTTCGGATAATATTGAGACATATCAGATTCAACTATTTGAGATGAATACTTAAATAATAATTAATAAATTAAAGCGAAACTTTCATGCATTTTTTCTTAAATTGTTAACTGCCATGTTGGGAGACGGTGCTGTACAATAACAGAAAGCAGAATACACAAATTGTTTGAACATTGATCAATTGAACAAAGCCCCACTATTCTAGATTTAACGCCCTTTTGAGGCTATTTGAAAAACAAACGATTTGCTGAGAAAATAATTTATTAATGTATTGCTTGAACAAACATTGCTTATAATAATTTACATTTTATTGATTTTCATTAATAATTTTTAAATTAAAGAAGTTTTTAAAAAACTAAGAATTTGGATGCGCATATACGTGTTTCTAAAAGTCTTACCATTTTTTTAATAAAAAGTTTTTCTATATAATTTTTATAACTAATTTCAAATTTATCTGCTTTCATCGCTAATAATTTCTTTTATTTCAAGCTTGGAATTTTATATCCCGGCTGGTAGATGAGAATTAGAATTGATGTTATTATTTGAAAGGTTCCAGGGAGAAACTATGGTAAACTAAAGTTTATGGTACCAAGCCGTTCCTCCCCATTTAGGATCGCCAACTTTTTGTTGCGAAGAGCAAGATGGCTTTTCGACGTAAGACCTATATTTTTGTGCACAGTGAGCTTTTTATTGTTCCCCTTTTCAGATGCCGCACACGATACGTGCGGCATCTGAAAAGGAGAAATTCCGCAAGTAATGCCTTCGGTATCTGAAGTTGTTTTCGGCAATTTTTTGAACTTTAAAAAATCAAAGGTTTCGGTTTCAGCAAAGAGGGAAACTAGTAGCTTCGTTTTTTCATTGAATATTATTAATCTGCGTTTTTTTATTTTCGAAAACGAGAAATCCATAAATAACATTTCGTATTCGACAAGAATTGCACCGCGAAGAAGAATTTGAAGCCACATTTTCCTACCACGTCAGTCGAAACAAACCCACTATCCAAACTGTAAAAATTCAAAACTTAGAATTCCAAACGAAGTTTTATTCAAATTTGAAGACATTGACCAATAAAACAGTAAATAGCACTTACCTGACCAATAAAATCGAAGTCCTGAAGCACGAAACAAAAATATAACGATTCCTGAACGAACCAGACATGAATTGAAACATTCCTGTGCAACCAAAACAAATATTCTGACGTCGCCAATGCGTCTTCCGCTTGACGGCAAGGAATTGACGAACCAAAGTGGAGATAAATGGCTGGGTACCATAAATTTTAGGTTAACCGAAACTATGTTCCATTTTTTTCTGATTTTGAGGTTTCAACACCATCTGTTAGCTCAAAAGATGTAATTCTATGATATCGATTTAAAAACGCAAAGGAGGATAAAATTCATCAGAATTATGCATTTCAAATATTGGAGAGCTGGGGTCTATGTTAAAATTAGAGAAAAATTTGCATGGCAACTTCATTGGCATTACAAAGCAGATGATTTTTTTAAAAAATATTAGTCGTTATAAAAATAATATTTGTGGAATAATATTTTGGGAAATTATCAATGAAAACGCAAAATTCATTTAATTACTATTTAATCAAAATTATAATAAAAATTTCAGAAACGACCCAGAAGTGCATTTCCCACTCTCTTCAAAGTATGTTTGTACAAAATTTTGCAGTACTAGGCGTTTGTCCTGCACATTGCATTTTTTATTAATAGAGATATTAATACAGAGTGTTTCATATTGAATGGGCCACAAAGAATAGCACAGTAGGAATTACGTAATTGATTAATTTAGCCAAAATCAATTGATTCGGAAACTACAATCATACAAGTTTTATCTGGCAACAGCGAAAATTCTTTGTTTGTGCCTCCACTTCCTCTGGACTTATAGGAACTGAAGCAGCGGACGTGTTGAAGGCATTAACAGGGATCTCCTATCACGAATGTGGCAGGAACTTGACTACCGCGTAGACATTTGCCGTGTCACCGGAGGAGCACACATTGAACATTTCTAGAAACTTGGATAACTGTAGTTTCAAGGTAAATTGGAATTATCTAAATAAAGTAATTACAGTGTTCACAGGAATGTTTTATTTTTGGTCCATTCAATATGAAACACTCTATATTTACAGTCGTTTTTAAAATAAATTTTTGAGATATCCAGTCTCGCTGTATTGCTTCAATAGTAAATTAAAATGCAATTAAGTATGTTTATCTTCAGTATTGTTATCTACGTGGGAACATTGGAACTACGTGGGAAGACTGGAAACTTTGTTTTCCGTTTCCTGCAATCATCTTTCAATCAATCAATTCTTTCCAAGAGAGTATACAATGCTGGAATAACAGTTTCCTTAAGAAAAGTTGAAACGTCACAATCTATTATATTTAATGAATTTCGTCGCTCCTTAAAATAATGGAGTGATTTTTAACATTTTAGCTTTAATACTGCTAATTTATTAAATATCAGCTTATTTCATTTTTACAAAAGGAGAAAACATAGTTATACCTTTTAATAATCTAAATTAAGAAGTCATTAAAATTTTAAAATCAATAAAAATGAATTCATTTCTTGAATGAACTATAGTTTTTTTTTATTTTCAATGTTTCAACGGATAATTTTAATCGCAATTTGTAGTATATCTGACCACAATTAGACGAAATAAAAGTAACTAATAGGAATGTTTACAGTAGAAGCATTAAATATATAACACAATACAGAGCCAGAATGAAAGCTAAATCGTAAAAATAATTTGTTTAAATGGTACTGCAAAATCCAATGGGAAAAAAAAAGGAAAAATAAAAAAAATGAGAGAGAAAAACCTCTAGCTGGAAAAATTTAATATTGCTAAAGTAAGCCAACCCAGGTTATTATTTATTACAAGGGGTTGCATTTTATTCCTACTGAGAATGTTTGCCGTCGCTGGTGAGCTCTGTTTACTTCAGCAGCAAGTTATGTCAAACGTGTAACAAACTTAGGATTCCTTGTCTAATGCTTCGCTTCATTTGGATAAAACTCGCAGCGGGTGCACCATGAGTAAGTGGATGAGAAGTAAGCTGATAAGTTAGAGATTTCTCGCTTCCCTGGAGAGCGCAGTAATGGAGTCTGTTGAGCCCACTCCGATGGCGGAATGCACCTTCTTCGGGAGGGTTTAGGCCGTGGTCGGTGATGGTTGATAGGACTCCGACCGTGGTATTCGAGATGTCTTGGCGGGCGTACTTCATTACACCCCGGATGCTTCGAAAGAGTTGGGATAGCTTGACTTGCGCTTAATTGGGATATAAGCTACAAAAATAAACTTTGTCATCAATGAAATATGAAGTATTCCAGCTTATTCAAACTGAAAGCCTATATATAAACTAATAAGCTATACTTATATTAAAATCTAACACTATGATTATTTTTCATTTCGCGTAATTTTGTGGTGTATTAACATTTTGCTCTAAATACTTTTTATTTTCTTATTACAATGTCCATATTTTCCTCATTAAAGGCCAATTTAAAGACTGTATTTCTAATGTGATTAGACTTTTAGCATGATTATGCGCCGTTGCGTGTGCTTCTGTCGATGTTGATGTCAGTTATGATAAATATAGTTTAATTTAACTCTAAATAAAAGTAATTAAAATTCGAAATTTTAACATTTTTCCTTAAAGATTCGGAGAGTATTATCACTCAAAAAAGATTTTTACGCCATCTTAATATGAAAAAAAGCTTTCAGTGACGCTTTTTATTTTATTTCCATTTAATTTTTGTCTTAATTACGATACGTTTTTACAAATTCGTTTTAAATGCAATTTTGTAGCAATGCTTTTATTCCTGTAATGAAATTCAAATCAATTTCATTATTTCACCAAATGGTTGAGAAATAGCTATTGGACCATGGTTAGAGTGAACACCCTGTATATATATATATATATATATGTGCGTGTGTGTGTGTTTTCTTAGCTTAATATCAACGGTTATTAAAGATATCTAACTTTAAATATTTGTTTCATTGTGAAATAAAATGAAAATATCACAGTATTAGTCGGATTTGGCATCGGTCCTCTTTTTAAAATTATATAATGGAAAAATTGTTCGGAAAATTTTCCATTCGTGCATACTACTATTTTTTTACAAAAGTCATGGTGAGATGTCATGAAGACTTATGACAAACTGATTCCGCAGAAGAAAAAAATGAATTTTTTAAAAAATTGAAAACAAATATAGGTTTTTTCTTTTGTTTGAGCATTTAGTACTAATTGTCACATTTTTTAAATTTTTTATTTTAATAATACTTTAGTATTTAGTATTAAATGAAGTATTTTTCAAGCTTTATGCCTTTTAGAATGTTATGTAGAAAGTATTAGTAATAATTCTATACTAATATAAACAAATCAATTTTGTTGAAACAGTTTATTTACAATTTCATTTATAGAAGAAATTTTGAAGTCTTTTCCATAATATACTATAAAATGTTACTTGAATTCGAAACATCAATATACTGGGTGTACACAAATAAAGTGACCCATTTCAAAAATTAATTTTTTTAAAAATTAAAATTTTGTAACTATGGTTTTTTTTAAATAAAAGCGCATCTCAATTTTTTTTTTCAGATTAGTAACGCGGCGTAATGCCGTTCTAAATTTGTTACAGCGAGAAAATTCCGTACACAATGCTTACCGATCAGCAGACGACGATGCGTGTTTTCTGGTTTCTTTTCTTAGTTTTTACATGAATATCACGAAAACTCTTCAGTTTTCACACTGCATGTGAATTAACAAATTAAAGAGCGTAAACTGCCCTTCATTTTCTTCCAGTTTTAATATTTTTTTCAGATTATTGCTCTAAACAAATTCTTGATTTGCAGTAATTTACGGGCCCTTAGACCGCTGAAATGGCATGTTACCTATCTGGAAAAAAAAATTAAGATGCGCTCTCATTTAGAAAAAATTCGTAATTCCAACATTTTTAGTTTTTTTTCTATTAATTGTTGGAATGTGTCACCTCATTTGTGTACACCATGTATATAAAATTATTCTTAAATTGAGGTGTACGTTATCTGCTTCAAGTAAAGGAAGTAACTGAACCAATTTACATTTATTCATCCTTAGATGATAATGCAGGTTATTTTTAAATAGGTAAAGGAATCATATTCTTAGATGTCAGGTTACATGTTTCATAAAGGCAGTTATCAATGTGCAGAGAGCTTAAATACTTGGTACACACTTAAATACTCCCCGGAAAGGACTCGTGACTGGAAGTTAAGGTACAAGTGCGTCTATTAGATTGCAGTAGAAGTAAATAAAAGTGAAGTAATGTTAAAGATAATTAAATAAGGTTTAAAAATTAAATCATTACATATATATACACACATCTATAGTTAAACGGTTCTAATTATGCTAACTTGAGGGTATAGACGTCATTCACCTTGTTTTCACATTCATTTTCTTCAACAAGAGTGCCTGAAGCGCTAAACTGCATGCCTGCTCTTCCTGCCTGTTTCTTGTTGATTTTATGTACCTTTGTGGTAAAAATACGAATTTTTGTGACGTGATGACATCCATATAAACACACCACTCCTAATTATACAAAAGGTAAAAATAAACTTAGATTTTATATATACTAACTATTAACAAAATAACACTAGATTCAGATAGATAGATCACAGTAAATCACAGAGTAAAATTTATTACTATTGAATAACGGACTTTGTGGCCGAAATCCCAATCGGAAAGTGGCCCCAAATAACCTTTAGCCTCATGTTTAATTTTTCCCTTCAACTTTTCATTGTGAAAGCAACTAATGGTTTCATCAATTTTTGTCATCCTTTTCATTGAATGGTTTAGGCGCTATTCGTTTGCACGTATTTGCGGATATGAAAATAATTACTTCCCCAAATTACAACTGGTCTCCTAGGAGCGAACATACACGGATTTTACAGCTGAAAAATTAAAAGAGTGTTTAAATGTTTTAAGGACACGATAAATGTACCTCGAAAGACGCATAAGTTGCTATTGTTAATTACATGGAACTGTCCAAAAGGTTTAGAAATGCCTTGAAAAAAGACATCTTATATTACGACTGGTGTGACTAAAAAAGAAAAATTAATCCACCCAATCTAGTAAAAAGGGAATTGTATTTAGCTTCAATGTAAAGTCATTTTTATACATTATTATCACATTTCAGGATTTGTTAGAAAAATATGAGACAGGAAGAGTGCTAAAATATTTCATTTAGTTTCGTATTTATGATGCATTTTCAACTTTAACGTAAGAAAAATTAAACATTGTTGTAACTAAAATTTATCTTTATTATTTCCAGATGTTAGGCCTATTTGAGCATATTGCTGAAATAGTTTTCTTATATCATAGAAATATCAATCGGTTGCTTATATCATGGAAATATAAATCAGTTGCTTATATCATGGAAATCAAAATTGGGATCCAAGTAACCTCAACCCGCGGGTTACTCGAACTCTGATTTTATTTAATCAATGTAGATTAAAATGTTTCTTTGCAAAAGAACAAGGAGAATTAGAAAATATCCCTAAAGAAGTAAAAATTAGGTTATCAGCAAAAATCATAGTTTTAAGGCTATCGTTTAGTAAGAAATTTAGAAAAGATTATCTTTTTGGTTCAAAGCAACTTAAGTTTACTGTAGTTATACAGTGTACCCACTGAAGTCGGATGTCACCCCAATAATTTCTGAACGGCACGAGCTATAGTCATAAAAGTGGGGTCTAGGTATAGTAAAGTTGTCATGCGCTACGCAAGAAAACCGCTTACAGAGCCACCTGGCGTCAAAATTCGGATTTCGCGTTCTTATCTCAAAAACATTACGACATACGGGAAAAAGTCAATTACAAAGTTGTTTAGCATCCTCTATTTAGTAAGAGAAGACACCTTCCGTAGAGTAATGTTAAAAGTAGAAGGCGTTAAATGTATATTTGTTTGGTTCGCAACTCTCAAATTTGTAACGGGACATAACGCGGAGAAAAAGAGAAAAGTAAGGACGAAATATCCGATTTTCTAGAGGATTTGCCGTTGAGTGACCTCCGGAATGCATGGTTCCAACACAACGGCGCCCCTCCGCACAAGGTATGAAGTGTCCAACAGTACACTCGGGACACATTCCAGCAATAAGTCATCGGGTATAGTGGTTGCGTAGAATGGCCTCCACGTTCACCTGACCTGAACCCATTGGACTTTTTTCTGTGGGGATACATCAAATGTGAATCATACGCGAACTAGCCGCTCTTGGATCGTTAGCCGCTATCCTTACGCGAAATGCACCCGCCGAAGGCGAAAACAGCTGAGTTGGGCCAGCCCTACGCTTCATTATTCTGTATATAATTTTGAGGATAACCTTTAAGCAGCGGATGTGAGAAAACGCTTGTGTGGCAGTATTTTGAGGATGTTTAAAAGCCAGAAATTTGCTAGCGAAATAATTTAGAAGGTATTGTTTAATCAAACATTCCAAATTATAACTTACATTTTATACATTTTCAAAATACATTAAACGAAATTTACATTAAAGGAAATTGGAAAAAACCAAGCATTTTTATATGCGTACATATACGTGTATATAAAAGTTTTACCACTATTTTAATACATAAATTTTCTATATATATTTTATTGTAAGTCACGAAAACAGCCTCAACAGTTCAGTAACATTTCTTTAATTTAAAGCTTGGATTTTTATCTCCGGGCCGGTAAACAAAAATTTAGAGTGATGTTGCTATCAACTGAAGGGTAAAGGGAAAAAATATGCTCCATCTTTTTATTTTGAGGTTTCAGCACCTTCCATTACGTCAATAGATGGATTTCTATAACATTATTATAGAAACGGGTATTTGTACAAAATTTCATAAGAATTTTACATTCCAAATATTAGACAGCTGTGGAAACGATGTTAAATTTAGAGAAAAATTGTACTGCATCTCAAACGGCATCACATAAGAGAGGATTTTTAGTGCATTGTTATTAGAGGGAATATAGAAAATGTATTGCAAATTATTCAAACTTTTCTAAAGAATGAGCTGAATTTTTGCATGGTCACATTCTCCGTTGATTTCTCTTGAAGTTGAGTTGCTATTTAAAAAAAAGTTAGGCATTAATTGTGATAATTTATATCATATGCTAAAAATTGTTCCTAATGAAAAGTATGTGTAGGTTACGTTTTACCTTAACATAATAGGTGGGTTTGGGCTTCATATAAACTATGATATTTTTTCAAGATATAAAAAACGTTCCAAGGTTTATTTTAAAATTAGAGATTGAAATCTTTAGTTTGCTCATAAATCCGAAACAAATAGACCTATAAGGATGAAATTTGATTTCCGATGACAGCTTATGACACAATTTTTTGATATGGCAACAAAAAGTGGATGCTGCCATTTAAAATTTTGAAGGGAGTAAGAAGGTTAGTAAACGGATTTTAATGCGTAGTCTATCCCCATGTAAATTTTAGATCTAAAATCCGTTTAGATACAGAAAAGATACCATTTAAATTCCATTGAAATCGTATCTTTACATATTTATCCCTTTGCTTGAGTACAACTTAGATTATTAGGAAAAGTGTTGTTTAGCTACAATATTATTGAATTACATTTTTTTATTCACGGCATACACTGCTTTATTTTATTGCTTCGAGAATAAGAAATAATAAATGTTTCAGGTGCTATTTACCAAAAATTAGTTTGCGAATTCTTACAACTCTCTTGGTATTATTTTTAATTACCTTTCAAAATCAAGAAATTTCAACTAAATGTACCATCTAGAATTTTGACGTAGTGGAGACATCCTAAGGAAAAGGGTAAATTATTACACTTTTTCCATTGTACCGTCCTGCCCGCTTTTCCGTTCTAGCCCATCCTACTGGAGCCGAGACAGAATACTGAACTATTTCGCTCGAAATAATCTTCCTTCCCCAAAAGAAACGAAGTGTAGAGACTTGGGCGCTTTTCGTGAAAAGAAAAATTGCATGTCTCTAATTCCACTTTTCAATTCAACATGTTTATTAGTGATGGTTGTGACTATGTTGCATAATTTTTCCTTTGTTTTATAAGCGTATTGAGCTATAGCCAGCCCAAAGATCCATCTGTTAAGAACACTCATAATAAAACTTATGCCGATTAAAACTAATTAACGCTTTACAAAAGTTTCATTAGCTTTTGTTCTATCAGCATATCTGAAAAAATTAGTACAGTTTCTTATTTTAACGACAAATTGTAAAGAAGCTGTTCGAAGAAAATTTGTGGAACTCTTCAGCCGACACGTTCTTTTCCAGCACATCTATATACTGGTCATGGCGTCAGCCCTGTCCTGTCCTATTGCATAAAACATTGGAAACATTGCTTTAGCGCAGTTGAAGTGATGGTTTCACATGCTGTGTTTGAAGTGTAGTGCTGAGGTTACAAGTTTAAAATAATGAAACCAGATTAGAGACGTTTTCCCTCGTTGCCTTGAGTCTTTCTATGATGTTAAAAACGGTTTTTTCAGCTTCGTGAAGACTCGATCTTCTTCGAGGTAATCAAATGATTGTGGACTGATTTCATATTTAGAAAGGAGACTAGCAATGATATCTTTATCTGCATTTGAAATACCATTTCATCCCATTATTAATGAAAAAAACTCTCAGAGCTTAGGTGTCCTTGGGATAGCTCTTGCATAGGCATGTCCTAAAAGCATCTGGAGGACTGATGCATCAACATGCAAAATTCCCATTGCTCGTCAATTCAATTATTCTTCATTATAAAGTTAATGATCCAAAGTATCTAGCTCATTAGGAAGCGCAAGCCTCCCAATAGAAATGATGATATTCGAATCCATTTCATTTTCATTCATCCACAAGCAGCGTTGGATTATTATGTGCAAGGACCAGCCAAGGCTGTAGTAATATCAATACATTAGTCATCGTCGAAGATCGATCGTATAATTATACGATGAAATAAACAAAGAATAGGTACATAATTCTACATTATGTAGATTGACATGTTTTTAATTGCAACAATAATTTAAATCAATAACTTGAATTAAAATGTTAAAAAAATCCCACATGGTAAAATGATCCACAAATTATTATTATTGAATATAAGTTTGCTTCTAAACTTAATAAAATTGCATTGTGATTATAACAATACTCTATCGAAGGAATATTTTTAGAAGCAACTGGTTTCGATTCCTTGCGGTTGTCAGCAACTGCTTCACATCGACAATCGTGATTTCAATTAAAGATGATTTCTGGCGATAAATTTAATCAGCTGGTTAAAAAATATAGTATAAATAATTTAATGTAACATTTTGCTTATCTTTTGATGAAACAAAAAATTAATGATATATTATAGACACTCTTTCCGTATTTCTTTTTAAAATAGATTCTCGTTGTGCATTAATTAATTTTAATTAATTTAATTTTTAATTTTAATTTACTTAGATTTGAAAAGAATTTCGAAGAAAGATCATAAACATTGCAAAGCACCTGTAGTGCGGTCAATTAACTGAACAAATTTTTTCTTCTTGCAGGAAACATGTCCTTTGAGGTATAATTACTACACTATTTATTGAATATAAAACACAAGAGACACCAAGTTTTAGAGCACCCATTGGTCGGTAACGACGTCATCAAAATGAGGGTCCGCGACATTTTTTTCAAAATTATGTTCTTTATTTTTCTGTTATTTATCTCGCATTTTGTTATATTTGAATATTGTCTGATCCAAAAGATTAAATATAGCAATTGAGAGCATAACAGGGACAAATCATGACTCATTGTTTACTATCGTTGGTAGTAATGACGTCATCAAAATGATGATCAAGTGAAAAAGTTTTTTCGGGTTTAGTTTGGTATTATTTATTCTTGTTTTGATGCAGACTAGAGCAACTGTGGGACAGACCTCACAATTTTGAGCTGTAATCAGATGATAAGGACTTACTGCTGGAAAGAATTTGACACGGTGGAATATCTGATGGAATATGCGAAAAGAAAACCAATGGCGATTTTTTTTTGCTGATGCGCTTGTATTGGCCAATCTAAAATAATATTTAGTTATGTTATATGGGTTTTTTTTTCCAATTCATAGAGGTTAAAAAATTGCTATTCTACAAAGTATTTAGTTGAAAGTAGATTTCCCATTTTTCTGAGACTTCTTGCATTCTGCGAGATGGAGAGAAAACTTCAATCTCCTCTGAAAGATAGAGACTATGATCCGAATTTAAAAGATATACTGCACTGAAAAACTTTTTGTACTTGATTTGATTTTTTTGCCGCCTCTGGAATGAAAATGCTGAAATAAAAAATTTTTAAATTGCAATCGGCATCAACATTTAATGTCATATTTTTTAAGCCTATCATTTTATTCGTTCTTGTATAAAAACGGCGTAGAAAATAATGTTTGATACAAGAAATGAATGATCAGCTTGCATTTCAACACCAAATCACGAAATCTGCGAAGTTTCTGAAAGTTGTGGATTCCTCCTGAGTGTATCGTTTTTAAAGGAAATATAGAAAATGTAATGTAATCGAAATATTCAAAAGAATGGGCTGAACTTTTGCAAGGTCTCGTTTTTTCTCGTGGTTACATGGTCTCGAAATTTAGTTGTGTTGCTATTTAAAAAATTGAGGCATTCATTTGATAAATTATTTCAGATGCTGAAAATTATTTTTAATGAAAGATATGTGTAGACTACTTTTTAAATTAGCATAGTAGGTAGGTTTGGATTTCATATCAACTATGATATTTTTCTGATGTTTCGAAAAAAGTAAAAAAAATTATTTTAAAATTAGAGATTGAAATCTTTGATTTGCTAATCAATCTGAAAAGATTTGTCCTAGAAAGATGAAATTAAATTTTATTTCCGATGAAAACTTACGACACAGTTTTTTGATTTCGCAACAAAAAGTGGATGTTGCCATTTAAAATTTTGAAGGCAATAAGAAGGTTAGTATACGCATTGAATTGCGTAGACTACCCCTCATGTAAATTTTAGATATTAAATCCATTTAGATAAAAAATATAATATACCATTTAAACGGAATCTTTTGTTTGATTGAAATATAATGACACCAAACATAATGCTCGATGTTTCGTTTTCCTTTCTCTCCGAGTCTACATATTTATCTTGTCAGCTGAGTATAATCTAGATTATTAGGAAGATTGTTGTTTTGCGAGATTATTACTAAATTTCATTTTTATTAATCACTTACTACGTCAGCTCATTTTATTGCTTCGAGAATTTAAAAAAATAAATGTTTCAGGTGTATTTTCCCCAAAAAATTAATTTGCGTTTTCTTACAACTACAGTAGAACCTCGATTATCCGAAGTTCTCTTAACCGGAACCTCATTTAACCGACGTCGGTTTCCTTAATTTTTTGGAAAATACTGAACATAACTTCAAGGCCACCTTCGGCAACAAGTAATCCTACTGCAGGCAGTGCTGACATGCCGATATCTTATATCTCTCTCCCACCATTCTCCCTCCTGTCGGAAATTCCATTCTTCTCCAAGACCATCTGCCTTTCTGTTGGCTACCTTCCTTCCGACTAAAATGCGTTGGCTTTACCAAAATGTAGAACATTCACTTATGCCATGGAGCCCTCTAACCGAAAACTCGTTTTTTTATCAGTGGAACAGAAGTTCAAAATTGTGAGCAGGATTGGAGCAGGTGAGACTTTCACCAAATTGTCAAAAGAATTTGGTGTTGGAGTATCAACTGTCGGAGAGAGGAGACGTGATTCTGAAAAAAATTCAAAAAGTTTTATGCAGCGCCCAATGGCAAATCAGGTAAATTGGGAAAACTATGAAATGCGCGAATGATGAAAAACTGGACAGCGTTCTTTACAAATGATTTATTTAGAAAAGAAGTGAAGGAGTGCCGATATCCGGAATAATGATCCAACAAAAAGGTCTGAATTTCAATTCGTATATCGAGGAAGCAAGGAATTCCAAATTAGCAGTGGATAGCTAGAAAAGTTCAAGAATCGTTACGGAATTCGCCAGCTGAGCATAGTAGGAGGAGAAAAACTGTCGTCTGATATTGAAGCAGAAAACAGCTTTATTTCCAAATTGCAGGACTTGATTGTGAAACCAAAATTAACTGCAGACCAAATATAGAACTGCGATGAAACTGGGCTATATTGGAGAGCAATTGCAACGAAAACATTGACTGCAGAAAAT
Organism: Araneus ventricosus; assembly: GCA_013235015.1. NCBI lineage: Eukaryota > Metazoa > Arthropoda > Arachnida > Araneae > Araneidae > Araneus > Araneus ventricosus. Next base: position 5,131 of record BGPR01029019.1, on the reverse strand, counting down.
GAAGCTGTTGCTCCAGGCCGGGCAAAGATGAAGGATCGTGTGAAGATTCTGGGATGTCCCAATGCTACTGGCTCATATCCTGTAAAGCTGACGTGTGGAAAAGAGTAAAAATCTACACTGTTTTAAGAACATCAATAATATTGGTTTGCCTGTTCACTACATGTATCAGGAAGGCGCTTGAATCAATTCTAGTTTATTTTCCGAATGGTTTCATTATTGCTTCGTTCCAGAGTGAAGAAAAACCTAAAGAAACTACAACACAAAAAGGCGATTTTATTGATGGATAATGCTCCTATGCACCCAGATGTTGAAAAACACACAGCCGAAAACATCACTTGCATATTTATAGGTCCCAAACAAAAACGCGATTTTGCAGTCGATGGACCAGGGCGCGATCAAATCTATGAAATGCGTTATAGAAAGCAGCTCCTAAGCAAATTTCTTTTTGAAGGGGATGACTATGAGGAGGAGGCTGCATGTTCCATTGTTCAATTTTGGAAAGCATGAACGCTTAAATACTGTTTATACATGATTAACGCGGCTTGGAAGTCTGTGCCAGAGAATATCTTAAAACGGTCCTGGTGAAATATGCTGCCCTATCTCGAAAATGTTGACCAATCAAATGACAGTTGCTCTGTCACCGTGACTGAATTAAACGGACTTTTGAAACAAACTCCATACTGTGGAAATTGCAAAGAGAATGACGTTAGTTCGTGGTTAGATTGTGATGCTGATGATGCAGGATTTCAACTGATGAGCGATGACAAAATCATCGCCAAAGTAGGAAAACCCAATAGCGAAACCCAACAGCTAAAGTAATGAAGATGAGGAGGTCGGAATTTGTAAAATAACAACAATGATGCTTTTTAAAGTTTTGATAAAGGCCTAATGTGGAAGGAGGAAAGGACTGACCCTGATTCTACAGAATTTATGCTACTGAAACAAGTTCGGACAGATCGGCTAAACTACGGCAGTCATGCTTGCGGCAGAACAATCTTCCGTTTAAGCCAATAACAAAGTATGTGTCGTATGTCATATAAACTTTTACATTGTATTTTCTGTCTCGTGTGTCATCTATTGAACAAATTTATTGTTTATAATTAGAGAGATATAATTGAAAACATCTATTAGGTTATTTTCTACATGTGTACTGTACATGTTTACAATCCAGTGTTAAAATTTTTGAAGTCTCCTGACGCCCATATTTAAGTGCTCTTTTTTATCAAGAATTTTCGATTTGCCGACGGAGGTCGGATCCCGACCACTTCGGTTAATCGAGGTTCTACAGTTTATAGGTATTTTTAACATTTCAAAGTCAAAAAATTTAAAAATGATGCATCATCTAAAATCTTGACATAAGGGAGCCATAATAGGGAAAGGGTAAATTATTCCAGTTTTCCGATTCTGACTTTTATTTAAAATTCATCTTTTATTTAATTTTTATTTAACATACATCATGAACTCCTTTTAATCTTATCAAATATCTTTTTACGAGGAATCATCGCTGTTAAAAATAAGCAATTTCTTTCACTAATTAACGAATTTGAAATAAATTTGAAATTTATTGAAAGGATGATGAGGAGGTGTGCTGGGTTCATATTTTCCTTCTATTACACCATATTGGGACGGACCTCATAATTTTAAACAGAGGTTAGATGACGAAGACGACACGTGTTACCGGCTTCCCCCAATCCAAACTTCAGCTCCATACTAGAATGGCTGTATTGAGTCAGAGAAGAAAGCTATTACAGATTAAACTTTGCCTGCAATCGTTGCAGTCACATCATTATCGATTCAAAATGCCCATCTTTAGAAGCTCAACGAAGAATTAAATTTTCAGACACACTCTGTAATTGGTGAACGGACATGGAGGCATAAACCTCAGATATAAACTCTTCAAGTGTTGCAGGAGTGTTCCGGGAGATGATATCTTTTATCTTGCCCCACAAGAAGTAGTCGTGTGGTGGAAAGATCGGGTGAGTAAGGAGGACAATACATGCTTGTTGTTGCGAATGTTAAATTGTTCAAAGCAATGACCCCCATTCCCGAAATAGTCCTGAAGAAAGGCAAAAATAAATCGGGTGCATTGTGCTCGGATCCTATTTTACATTCCTCGCAAAGTGTCTGGTCGTTCTTCCAACTTTTGTAGTACAACGACAAATTGTTCCAAATCCGCAACTCTCCTTTTACGTTCCAACAGCGGAAATTTCCAAAGACTCATCACTATGCTTCAGAAAACAATTTTAAAGAATTCACTGCAGCTTACATCGCAACTTGTCGGCAACATTTGTTACTAATTTGGAAACATTTGTACCAGATTATGGCGACTTTAAAAATAAACATGAAATTGGTTTCATTCTTCTATCGATCTAAATTGCTGAGTTGTTTAATTTTAAAATGAGGGAGGCCTTTGTGAGACATTGTATGAGAGAATATTTGAGATAGTGTAGAGAAGGAATTTGTAGGCAATTACCCCTTGAGCCCATACCTTATTAGAAACTTTGGCAATGTCAATAAAGAATAGTTATTAAGTTAGAGATTGTATTCTTAGTGACGGTATTTCCAATGTTATTTCTTTGAAAGTGAGATTTAAAAGATCCCTGGCCATCTTCTAGATTTTCTTTCATAAGTTTCCTTCAGTTTTAGTTTGGCGAAGACAGGAATGATCACATTTTTCAAAAGATGGAAAAAAAATTAAAATAAAATATAGTACTTAAATGAAAAAAGTGGTGTAATTGTTGAGATTTTATTTTCATATTGAAATGAAGGTACTGAAGAAATAAAGTAAGTTTCGAATTTATTTTCCGTAACCATTTAATCCAAGAATTCGCTAAATTCTCACACTTTACTGATAACGCGATATTTATACAGCACTACCTTGTGAATCACAATTTGTACATAAGAATAGATTAAAAACTGAAGTCAGAAAATCCGTTTTTTTTGGGATTGCAAAATTCTATTGCAGGAAATAATAATTCTTATATTTACGCATAATTAATTCCTGTATTATACACATTTCCGTTATATGAATACTAAATATTTTTTTTATAATTATGATTACTTGATTTTTCACTTGACAGACAGTAAACCAGAAAGTAATATAAAATTCTCGAAACTAACGAATTTTTATCGTTAAGAAAATCTTTTCTATGATCTCACTTAGAGATGACAATAACGGACATTTAACTGTAATTTAAGTCGCTTATTTCGTAATTATTTCGAAGGTTCCATTTGTTCAAAATTTTAGTTTTAAAATATACTCTTGCTGAATGTATTTTCGAATACTTTTGTGACCTTATTACATAACTGCTATTACACAGTTCTGCTAAGAAGAAATTGTATTAAAAATAATTGGTATTTTCCATAGTTTTGGGATGTTAATTGTTGTAAAAATAACTAAAAAATCCCATCACTTACAGTTTTATCACAAACCAGAGGTCTAATATCTACGGTTTTTGAACATTTAAGAGTAACTTCAAATTATTTTTATAAATTTATTTAATGTATATAGAGATTGTAAATATTAATTTACTCTATAAAATTTCTCCCCAAAAAAGAATAAACTATTATTTAATATCTTTTTCTGAACCAGTAAACTGTTCGTAAAACACAACAGTAAAGCCAGAACAAACAAATTAAAACTGGATCACTTCCTTGTTGGTCTTCTCACATCTTCTTCCCCTCCATCATTCTACTTCCTGCTATTTTTTCGACTCCTCCATCAATATTTTTTCTTAGTTCAGTTCATCAGGCTTCTATATAATTCTGAGCGTTGAGTGGTACAAAATTGTTCCGTCTGTGTAAAAGAACTAAGGCGAAGGTTTAAATGTGAAAAAACAATCTTTTCGGTTTGGTATACCAGTGCTTCGTCGATAGTCTAAAAAGCATATTGATGCTTGTTAGCTTTGTACATGCAGTATGAAAGGTTTAAATCTAAGGAACAAATAGATGTTTTATCCTAATATTCCATCTGCGAGAAATCCTCTCCCTCATGGACCAGGTATACTGGTACGTTCGCGACAGATTTATCGGAAATTACTGCTTCATATTAAATTAAGCGATATACAACAGTTTGTTAAGGCTCTAACTAAGAGAAGGAAAATGTTTCAAATACCTTTGTGAACTATACCCGAGTTTTTCGAAATGAAAGTTGAAGAAATTGCTATTTGTAGAAACTCACATCAAAAATTTATGAAGAATGAAAATTTTGAGTTCAGAATTAAAATAAGTGAGAGGAAGGTTTAGAGACACAGGAGCGCAGCTTTTTTGCTGGCGCCAGGAAACTAGACCTTGTGCTTTTTGAAGAACTATACGTAAGGATATCTTTAAGAGTTTTTGTGGTATTGGAATTGAAGTAAACTTTATTGTTGATGGGAGAATTTTGCAGGTTTTCGATATCACCTTGTATATCTAAAGAGATAACATTGATCTGCTCTTTTTGTTACTTGAAATTATGATTTTTTTGCAAAGCGCTGCATTGCATGGTCTCTGCAATTTCTATTTCTGAAACCGAATTGGCGGGTTTTAATAAGTTGTTGATTCTGGGGTGATGATATAGTTTCTACAGGAGATCTTTCACAAAGGTTTTGACAATGGTGGGAGAAGAGAGATTGGATGATAAAAATTGATTCTGGATTTTTCTTTTCCCTTCATGTGGAACAACACTGTGATTCCTTTTTCAATGAAGTTTGGAAACATGGTAGTGGAAGGCGTCTATTAAAGAGGGTATGTAGTAGGTTCGAGATGTTCTTATTTATTTGTTTCAAAATTATATTGCCTATTGAGTCGAAGGCTGGAACTTCCTTAAGTTGAGGACATGTCTAATTTCAATTTTTGAAAATGGTATTTCCTGGATAACCTGAGTGGTTGGGATGTCTGAAGATGCATTATTATGTTCTTGAGGATATAAATGCTTAAGAATACCTTCAGAGAATATGTTGAATTCTCCATTATTTGAATGTCCCAAGAGTTTGAAGAATTCTGAAAATTTTTGAGCAATGTTTTTTCTGGTTTGCATATGGGTTAGTTGTGTTAAAACATAAGTTTCGAAAGGGAGATCGTTTTCCATTTTTTGTGTCTTTTTGAATTCTCCTTTTTTTCTTAGATTCTGTTTAGACACAATGTTGTTTGA